>JAURVB010005044.1:0-27433 GCA_033002965.1 Piper betle
GACTTCCTTCGGGTGCCTGCTGTTACGGGGTTTAGCTCGTGGGACGGTCGAGAGCTAGGGTTTGGCGGTTGTCCCTAGCATTCCCGCGTCCAAGTCGGGTGGCCGGTGCTATCCGAGTGTTGAACAACCTACCGAGCATTTATCCGTGATGTGGGCAAGTCCAAGGTCTGACTGGCGCATGTGGTCTATCGGGCGAGTTGCTGTTCGGGCGAGCTACCGTGCAGTACCGATAGCAGGCTGTGGCGGACAATTGGTCGGTAAGGAGTACCGAGCAGGCCGCTACCTGGTACCGAGTGTGGTGCGGGTTCCAGGCGCGTGCAAGGTCAGGCGCAGCCGGGACATTCTACCGAGCAGCGTGGCGGGTAGAAGTGCGGGTTCCGGATGCGTGGGATGCGAGCGACCAGGCATCATGACCAGGCGAGCCAGGCACCAGGGCCATGCGTTATTGTACACGCGCATGGGTGCTGTGGAACGGGCAGACCAGGGTTCAGTACTGGGGTCGCTGGTTCGATAAGGCGACCACACCACACCCAGGAGGGGTTCGGTGTTGGGTCGAACCAAGAATGCGATCAGTCTTTTGCGCCACACCCAGGGGTAGGCTTTCCGGTAATTTTGCTGGAATCCCAGGGGTGAGTGATGACAAGGCTTGGAGCATGAGGACCGTTGATCGTGGATTGGACGGTGAGGATGCAAGCTGGGGACGTGGTGCCCACTAGTCCGGAAGGTCTATATAAGGAGATGCCATCCTTGTGTAGAAATCAGAACAACAAAAGAGAGTTGAGTGTGTGAGTGATCTCAGTGGGGGAGTGAAACTTGGTCGGGCAAGGGGACGCCTTGGGGTTACTGCAGTCAGGCCGAGGAGGGTCTGGAACACCAAGGGGGATTACCCGGGTAGTCGTCGTCCGCCTTTAGGGTCAAGGCTCACACACCTGTTGTTCGGCAACCCTGCGCGGTGAACCGAGGGTTGGGTGAAGTCCTGTCGAGTGAGGGTCGAGAGGCACGGTCGTGGGGTTTGCATGTCCACGACCGGCGGGTAGTCTAGAGGGATTACCTGTGTATATCCTGTATTCACGTTGTAAGAATAGAGGTTGGGATTTATCCTGTAATTGGTGTGATGTATCCGTCATGTTTGTGCACCGTGGTCTAGACCAGTGATTCCGTGGTCTAGGGGCACCGAGCAGGGTACTCGGTACGTGGGGCGTGTAATCACTTGCGACTTGGTGATCAGTGTGTGTGTTCGGTACAGGGGCTGGTAACTTGGTTGCGGTACGCAGGCGTTGGTAGCTGGGCGCGGTACTGGGACTGGGTGCGTGCGATACTTGCGGGCGTGCGGTCCGAGGCCGCTGTGCACCACAGCACGTTGGGGTGCGGAGGTGGTGTTGGCTGGTGTTTCCAGGGAGGGAAACACGCCGCACAGTGGCAGTTTGGGCGAAAAAATTTATCCCCTAAACTGACCCCTGTGACACCTGCCATCTAAAATTTATTCCGTTATGGTTCATTATTTTTTTTTCAATGATTACTTAGGTTTATTAGGGAGGTCCACTAATTCCCTAATGACATACCCTATTGGAGAAAGATAAATATTAGACTCTTCAACAAAGTACTTGAGTCATAAGATGTGAGCTTTTGGGAAACCTGTGCTCTGATGCCACTCTGTAACGACCCGCCATTTTTCACGATATTGTGGGCCTAGCTGGCCAGGTGTTACTCACAATTAAGTAAATATGACTAACATTTTTTATTTAACAAAAACATATATAAAGATCCCACAGTCTTGGACCGTTTCCCAGCAGCCACACTTATTTCTCAATTAAATAAAAAAAGGAGTCCTCATATTTATTTTGCTCCATACTCTGGATGTCAATCTCCTAATCTCGTATTTGCATACCTGCGGAGGCAATTCCGCGTTAGTGATTACAACACTAAGTAGTATAATAGATAAAACAAGACAAGTACATTCCACTATTTCCTTATGTTTATTTTAATATGCGGTGGAGCGATTCCGCTATACTCCAAAACAATGCGGAGGAGGTATCCGCTGTGATCCGCACACCCCGGCCGTAGCCTTTTTTGTGGGGAGGCTACCACTACCGTCTCCAGTGCCAGTGCCTCGCACACCCCGGCCGTAGCCTTTTTGTGGGGTAGCTATCACTGCACTCGGGTGATTGCTATGCCCCGTTTGTGGGGAAGCTCTCACTACCAATTCTAGTGCCAGTGCCTCGCACACCCCGGCCGTAGCCTTTTTATGGGGAGGCTATCACTGCACTCCAGTGCCAATGCCTTGCACACCCCGGCCGTAGCCTTTTTGTGGGGCGGCTATCACTGCACTCAGGTGATTGCTATGCCCCGTTTGTGGGGAAGCTCTCACTACCAATTCTAGTGCCAGTGCCTCACACACCCCGGCCGTAGCCTTTTTATGGGGCGGCTATCACTGCACTCCAGTGCCAGTGCCTCACACACCCCGGCCGTAGCCTTTTTATGGGGCGGCTATCACTGCACTCCAGTGCGATGGAGGAATCGCTGTGCCTCACTCACCCCGGCCGTAGCCTTTTTATGGGGTGGCTATCACTACTCCAAAACAATGTCGATGCATTACAAAATTCACGTACATAACACGACCCAGTGTCGGACTGAGTCAATTCATTGACCCCGGTTGCACTCGGTGCATGGTAGTCGAATCTGGGCTCAGGCCGACCTAGGCTACCAACAAGGAAAGTATGATGTTCTATCTATTATACGTACCTGATTTGTGATTACGTCTGACTGTGACCCGTGAACCCTAATACAGTAATGGGGAGGTCGCCTGGGACGGAGATGAGGGATGAAATACTCCCTCCTCCTGCATATATATACACTTCAACCATTCCCTCCATTAAATTCTCATACCCCATCATCCATTGGTATTTCATAGGTTCAACGACCCCTTCATTAAATTCTCGCAACCCAACATCCATTGGTATTTCCTAGGTTCAACGACCCCTTCATTAAATTCTCACACCCCATCATCCATTGGTATTTCCTTGGTTCAACGACCCCTTCATTAAATTCTCACACCCCATCATCCATTGGTATTTCCTTGGTTCAACGACCCCTTCTCCTTTTATAAAGAATAAATGACGGCTAGGGTTTGTAGAAGCACCCTTTCACCATAATTCCTTTAACCGGGTAATTGGGTAATTAACACGGTTCACTTAACCTTTTCACTCAACCTCTTAAATGGTATGGTTCACTTTACTAGTTTAAACGGTTAAATGGTATGGTTTACTTAACCGGGTAAAAATACTTAACCGGTTAACTAATACTTTCCACTTGACCGGGTAATTAATAATTAACCGGGTAGCGGATAAATAATTTAAACAAATTCATGGATACCAACGTTCGATCCCACCGTGTCGAATATATATATATATATATATATATATATATATATATATATATATATATATATATATATATATATATATATATATATGTGTATTCCGAGTCTTTACAAATTATGACTTAACAAAGCAAAAGGTATATATATATATATATATATATATATATATATATATATATATATATATATATATATATATATTATATCTTTATGTGGGAGTTTACAAAATTATAAGCTTTTATAACTTTATTTTCCTCATGTTATGTTACCAAAAGAGGAACTTAATTTTGGGATTAAATCCCACAATAATTCATAATATAAAACCTAATTCTCAATAATTTTATATGAAGGTGGCTCTGTTGCCGCTTGTTATAAATAAACTATACAAACTTGGATTAACTTCATATCAAATCATCAAGAGAAATTAAACTAGATAAATAAAATAAAATAGCTGAAGCGTACCTCAAGCCATAAAGAAACTAATGTCTGAATCCAGGATGAGTTTTCAAAACCTGAATTCTCAATTATGGATCTTACAAATTGAAGACTAGTTTTCTAAACCAAAGTTCTGGACAATAGGATACCAAAACGAAAACCAGATATGAATTCAGGGACCATAACCTCCTTATTTATAGCCTTAGTTCCATAAATTCAATTCCACCCATTACTGAAGAAAATTTATGAAAAGGTATCTACACATTGAATTCCACACTTTTCTAATTGAATTCCAAACTTTAATTTATGGCTCATAACCCTTAACTTTAGTAGATCAATTTAATTTAGCCAACCTTATATAATTGTTACATATGATATAATTCCTGATTCATGTATATATTTATGTTCAATTTCCAACAATAATCGGGCACAATCTAGTTCTATCCATGCAGCAACCTGTTCTTTGATACGGAAACCCTAACAAGAATCTCCAAGAGCAACCACGTCTCTTTCCTTCGTCAAGTGGCAACGATGTGCAACAACAACTAACCCCCTCCTCAACTTTGACAGCAGAACTTCATGGGCTTTGTTTCTTAGCGAAGCAGCAGAAATTTTCCAAACCAGCAAGATTGGTCATCCCTCCTCGGCAAGCACACTTCTTGGTGGCGGCTTTCCCCTCCTCTGGACTTCACCAACAGCAACACTTCATGGCTAAACAGTAGATCCTTTCTTCGGTGCCTTCATAGAGACAGAGAAGGGTCTCTCTTCTCAGGCGGTCCAGCAACAAGGTGGTCCTTCTCCTCCCCGGCAAGCACACCTAGGCAGCAACAGGCTCCGGCGAAGCGACTCTTTGCTGCCATGTCTAGAAGGCAGCGACTCCTGGCTTCTTCCCTTTTTATTATCTGCAAAAAAGGAGAAAATGCCCCTTCAAATAGATCTGCTGCGGTAAGGTGGGGATCTTTGGGCGTTGGCGACAACTCCGGCTCTCCTGCAGCAAGATGTGGCAACGCCTTTCCTTGGTGGACAATAGCAGAACACCTACTCCGTGCAAGCCTTCTTCCTTCCGAGCGGCAGTGGTGTTAGACTCCTTAGCGGCTTCAAGAGTTGGTGAAGTGATCTGGGGCAGCAACCGAACTTCAAACAACTCTGGCCAGGGGCAGCTTTTGGGCAAGGATGAGGCAGCAAACGGCAGATTGGCAGCAATGTAGTTTCATTGGCTAGACGGCAACACCTCTGGTGAAGACTCCTGTCTCATAGCAGCAATGGTAGTCCTTTGAGGTAGTGCAAGACTCCGGCTCATAGCAAGCTTCACCGCAATGTTGGCAGGAAGCAGCAATCAAGCTTCATGGGTGGAGACGTCATAGGCATGCACGACGGGGAAGGCAGCTTAGGCTTTCTTACTGTGCAGCTACGATCTCCACTTCTCATCTATGCACGAGGTCTTTTTTTTCCTTAAAATTTTCTCCCCCTCTTCTTCACGTTAATGTAGTACCTTTATAGAATTCTCCCCTGTACAGTTTCTGATTACAACCATTGAATGCTCACCCGTCCAACCATTTTTCATTCCTCACTTCAAGCCCCTAAAATTCTCATCTTCTTATTATCTTCTTCCTTTGATTTGGAACGACCGTGACTTTCTTTTTTGAGGCGTAAAAATCATCCACGTAACTGGATAAGTACATCCATGTAACTAGATAAGTACAAATCTCATGCAAACATAAACATAATAAGACTAATATTAATAAGTAAATATAATATTAATAATCACAAATAATCATGTAAACATTCATCATACACGATAAACATATAAATATAAAAAATTAAACAATAATCAATAAAGAAATAAATGATAAAGAAAAATAATCATAACATCTAAACATGTTAAATCATGTGAATATGCATTTCAACTAATATAAAGGTTTTCGAATTACCAAAAACGGTGCAAGAAAGGATAAAAATGGTCCAAAAATAAGTAAAATCAAACCAAACCGAGTTAAACCAAACTGAGTTGGACCGAGTCAACTTGGTCTGGGTTAAATAAACTGCTGGGTTGGGTCAGTTGGGCTGGTCAAGCTGATGGATATAGACACAGGCGTCAGACTTGGGCATGACTAGGTGGACTCGACAGCGGGCAGCAGGACGCGACACCTGCAACCGGACGTGACGCAGGCAAACGGGTCTCTTGGTGGGTAGCTAGTGCGCGTTGCCAGAAGACAACATGACGGCGCAGCAGAGGCTGTCGTTGGTTGTGATCGACGAAGGGATGACGGGGAACGTCATGGTGGTGGCGATCAGCAGATCTGGTGGTTAGTTGGCCAGAAAATGGTTGGGAAGCAGCAATATCGCTGGTGGGAGTAGTGGCGTTGCCGGCGGAGATCGTGGCCACGACGGAGCTTGTGGGTGGCCTCAAAATGTTGGCCTCAACGAAATGAACCTATCTGGGCTGCCGGTCTGTGGTGTCCGGCCGGTGGCTGGCCGGAAAATTGTCAAAAATGACTAAAAACGCTGTCGTGCAAGTGCAAGTCATCAGTGGCAATTGTAGCCATGACCGAGGGGAGTGTCGGTCCCAAACCGTAGGTCTCAATGAGGGGAAGTTGTCGGGGTGGTCGACTTCACTGTAGGACACTCGCCAGCACCGAAAAATGGCCCAAAAGAGTGGTGGCGGTGGCAAAAACCAATAACAAAAACATCGTCGCCACTGGTAATTGTGAGTATGGACTGATTGCCGACTGTGAGATGGTCACGGTCGTACAGATACGGTGGCCGAGGGGAGGTAGAAGCTCGCCCATGGCGAGTTGAAGTGGTGGCAGCGGTGAAAGGTGTAACTCAAAAATCAATGGAAACATTTGAAATATAAATGGGAGCTCGGATCTTGTTACGTGGCACGATTTGAACGTCTGACAACTTGAGGTCTAGTGGGTCCCACTATGGATATATGCACTATACCTATGGGTGAAAAGATTGGATTGAGACCATCTATAGTCGAAACCGACTCGAATCCTAAAAGTGACTCTGTAGGCGGGAATCGAGGCAAGAAGGTTAAATGGGCCTCGAACCTTAAACTCAATCAAGTTGGGCCCACAAAGGCACAATCGAGTGATCCAAAATTCCTATGCTGCATGCAAATGAGATACCCTGAAAATCTTAAACGGGTATTAAACGCTGCAATGGACTAGATCTAGTCCTAAAATTCTGGCTAATTCATAAAAAAATCATATGTATCCTAATGTATACACTGATAACTCATGCTCTATTGTATTATAACTGAAACTATTATATGTATGTCGGGTATACTCAACCTCTATAACATGCTTATATGGCCATCTGGGCCTCATACTCATATTCTCAAAATTGTTCTAGTTTTAGGTTGCACCAACTGACTCGAGAATAGTCCGAACTGGGCAAACTACAAGCGGGTAAAACCTTTGCCCAAAAATGGGGTTTTACAAATTCATTGTATATTTCTTTTTTATTTCAATGTTTGTTGTATACGATAGATGCTTATGTGATTGTTTGTTATTATTATTTATATACTGACTTTTTAATATTAATATTATTCATGTTTACTAAACTTTATTTAATTATTTAATTATTTATCTATTTCATCATTGTGTGTATGTTACTATTTATTTGTATTTAATTATGTATTTCATGTTGAATGACTATGATATTATTATTATTCATGACAAATTAAAATTAGCTAAGTCTTTATTTATTTAATTATTTATTAAATGATTATGTATTTATTTATTTAATTATTTACATGTTTACTTACACAAGTATATATGCTATTTACTTGTGTTTTGCCGTGCATTTATATAAAACCCCAACTTTGGGACTTGGGTTAGTTTTGACTTATGACGGTCTCGATCTTAGCTGTCCGTCCATATGTATATTACATATACCCATAGGTGGGTCCCATTACACCACGAGTTGTCGGACGTTAAGATTATACCATGTGGCAATATCTGAACTGTCCACATCAACCCAGGCTTCACCATGTTATATTTCAAGAAATTTTTCATGATTTCAAAATTTACACCCTTTAGCGCCAGCAACACTTCGGCTTGCTGCCAGGCACCGGATCGATACAACCGTGACCCCACTTAACATTGGCTCGTTAGACATATTTTACTTTCGTAATTCATAACCCTTGAGGCCGAGACCCCTTAAATTTGATTTCAAAAACAAGATCCACCACAAGTTACCTTTGGGCATGCTATATAAATCTCTTCTTAGACCTATATATGATTTTCTCGAATTTTTTGGTGAGCTGCGAGAAAGGGGAAAACCGACAACGTCGTCTTGAGATAGGGCATGTGTTAGTCAAAATGAGCTCTAGATTTTGTGAGCATCCATTCCATCCCCATGGGATCTTGAAACTCTACCTTTGAGTCCTTCAAACCCAGAGAAGTGTAGCGGATTACAGGTACTGCAATGCAGTACATGTCTAGACTTGTTGTTTTAATGGGTACTAAAGGCGCGTACATGTCTAGACTTGTTGTTTTAATGGGTACTAAAGGCGCATGCCTCCAAGTACTTGGCATCTATATTCGGGGCTTGGAGTGATAAATAGGATGTAGAGGGCTAAAACAAAAGAAATTGACGTTCCCGCTCAAGGGATAGTTTTTAAAGTTGATGAAGCGTGACACGAGTAAGAACGGGGAAGCTGTCATGCGAGACTAACTACTTCTAATTAACGCTCTTATGAGAGATTCTGCGGAGGAGTATAAAAATGTTTTCATTTAACAATAGGGTCAACTCTTATGCCAGTTTGACTATTAGTTATTTCTAGACTTGTAATATTCACTATTGATGTTTTTCCTATTTATATATGTAGTTTGAGTGATTCTCTGTCTACTTTAGTAGGAGGACATATAAACACTACACACACTTGAATTCAACGCAGTTATTTTCTTTTTACTTTTACTTACAGTTGATGTGTTATTTACGTGTATTTAGCTATGTCTTCCATTTTCATGATGCCAACTGAATTACTTCGACCAATATTATTGATCAAGTCTTATAGATTAGCTGCATTAGACATGATTCGACTCGATCACAAAATTTTCAATTCGGTCCATAGGTGAACCGAAATCGGGGTGTCACATTTCCTTCAGCCCTCTAAATCCTTTGTATCACTCTTGGCCTTAAACATAGAAGCCGAGTACTCTTAGGCATGCACCTTTAGTGCTCTTTAAAAAGACAAGTTTGGACATGCGCTGCATTACAATACCTGTAATCCTCCACACTTCTCTGGGTTGGAGGAACTCAAAGGTGGAATTGTTAGGATCCCTTGGGAATGGAACAAATGCTCACCAAATCTAGAGTGCGCTTTGACTAACACATGCCTTGTCTCAAGGCACGGTTGTTTGTTTTCCCCTATCTTACTTCTCACCAAAATACTCGAGAAAATCATATATCAGCATGAGAAGAGATTTACATGATAAGCCTGAAGGCAACTTGTGGTGGAACTTGTTTTCAAAATCAGATTCGAGTGGTCTAATCCTCAAAAGTTATTAATCATGGATGTAAAATATGTCTAAATGGCCCGTGTTATGAGGGGTCTGATAAAATAGCCTCTTTACAAGTCCTGCATTTAATAATCAAATCAGCAATAGAGTGTAACGATAAAAATAGAAAAGAGTCCTAAGAGACTTGTGGTCAAAGCTCAAAGTGTGTCATATCATCTACAACAAGCTCGGACTATTAAACCTACATCAAAATCCACTACTAAGTAAAACATTGACATCTCTATATGATGCATGCACGTGGTGTTCGCTCACATCATTAATACATCGTAATAAAGAAGAATGCTAATTAAACCTACAACTAAACATATTGCATGGAAACGAGGATATAATCGAGAAAATAACTAATAAACAAATAATAAATAAATATATAAATCTACTCAAGAATAAATAAATAAATAATAAATACATTAGAATAATAATACTATAATCAAAAAATAATAAGATCATTATATTATATAAGCGCATCGCTAAACCCGGGTAATATTATATGACCTAGTGTTAGTCTACATATAAATAATTAAATAAATAAATGCATAATAATTGGATAATTAAATAAATTAATTAATAATTAGTTAATTTTAATTAATCATGAATACTAATAATAATAATAATATATTGGTATATAATATGAAATACATAATTACATACAATTAAATAATAACATACATGCAACAAACTAATAGGTAAATAAATAAATAAAAATTAATAAACATGAACGAGATTAATAATAAGTAAATATATCAATAATAATGACAAACGATCACATAAACATCCAACATATATGACAACATATAAATAAAAAGAAATAAATAATAATGAATAATTAATAAATAAACTAATAAATAAAAACACTCATAACATCAAAACATGCTAAATAAGGTAGAATATGCATTTAAACTAATGTGACGGTTGTCGAACAACCGAAAACGGTCGAAAAACGCCGAAATTAGGTTAAAATGTCTGAAAATGGTAAACTGAGTCAACTCGGAGGAATCGACCGAGTCGAAGGGAGTTGACTCTGCCATGTCAAGCAATAGTGCTGGGCTAGGTAGCTAGATGAAGACACTAGCTTGTGCATGACCATGGGACTGCTAGGCAGGTGAATAGGGTCGAGTAGGCGGATGTAAACAAGGGATGGCAGATGTGAATGTTGGTAAACGGGTTCGATGAGACCGGTGGCATGGTTGGGGTTCAGTGCCAGTCGGGTTCAACGGTCCATGTAATGAGGAACATGGTGGTGGTGGCAAACGGCAGAGTTTGGTCGATGGCTGGTTGAAAAATGGCCAAATTATGGTGTGGAATTGTTGTCGAGTACAAACGTCAATCGTGGCTACAATGGTGGTCATGGGTGGTTTCAAAATGAAGATCTTGGCATTATTAAGCCGTGTGGGTAGTTGGGTTGGCCAGTGGTGGTTCACTGGCGCCGGTAAATGGCTTGAACGGCGATGGTAGTGGTCGGGCCAAGAATAGGCATTTCGGGGACGAAATTTCTTAAGGTGGGTGGATTGTGAGATCACTCAACTTAGTTCCACATTTAATACCTACTGGGAGAAGATCCTGTTTAGAAGTGGGAATGGACTATAGATCTTTAACTTTCGGGGTACCCATTTTAAAGAAATGACTTAGCCCATTACGTTGCACTTTGGGCTGGGTCGTTACAGTAGTGGTGGTGGTGACACTGATGGATAGAAAGGCTATCTTGAAGCGGTCCTGGGAAAGTTGGTCCGGTGGCTAGGGGTGAGCTGTAGTGGTGGCATTCCTTGGGGTAGAGAACTCTAAAAATCAATGGAAATCTCAGTAAAATAACTAGGTGAAGCCATGTCTGATGTGGATGGATGTAATATTGCGACATGGCATGATCTGAATAAACAATAACTCATGGTCTAGTGGGGCCTACCATTGGGTATATAAAAAATATATACATATATATAGATGGACAGAAAGCTTGGATCGAGACTGTCAAAAGTTAAAACTGACTCGAGTGTTAAAAGGAACACTATAGTTGGGAATCGAGGCAAGAAGGCTAAGTGAGTCTTGAGCCTTCAACTCAATTGGGTGAAAACCTATGACTTAATCAAGGTGGTCCCACAAGGGCACAATTGAATGATACAAAATCCCTTTGATGCCTGCAAATGAGATAACCTAAAAATCCCAAGCAGATACTAAATGCTTCAACGATCTAAATCTAGGCTTAAACCCTTGCTAACATGTAAAAATCATTTATATACCTCATTTATATAGCAATAACTCTTACTTTGCTGTAGGCAAACTCAAGCTATCATCTGCATGTTGAGCATACTCAGCTATCATAGCGTTCTCATACGGCCATCTCAACCCATACTTTTGGTTTGAAAACTAGTCTGGCTCGAGCTCACTCGAATTGACATGAGACTAGCATGAACCAAGTACACTACAAGCGGGTGAAACCGTAACTAGAAACTGAATAAACCCAGCTTCGGGTTATGCTTTCACCCACTTGTCATTTGCCCCCCAGATGGCCATATAAGCATGTTATGGTGGCTGAGAATTCCCAACATACATATGATAGATACAACAGAATATTATCAGGTATACATGAGGTATACAAATGATTTTTTTATAAGTTAGCCAGGGTTTTAAGCCTAGATCTAGGTTGTTGCAAAATTTAGTATCCATTTGGGATTTTCAAGGTATCTTACTTACATGCATCTTATGGATTTTATACTTATCCGATTAAGTTCACGGTTTTGAGGACCATTTCGACTTCTTACTTCGATTCTTGCATATAGAGTTACGTTTAGGGCTCAAGTCAGTTTTGACTTTCGATGGTCTCAATCCGAGCTTTTCGTCCATATGTATATTACATATACCTATATGTGGGCCCCACTAAGCCACGAGTTGTCAAACATCTAGATTGTGCCACATGGCAAGATCTGAGCCGTCGACTAGCCTTAGCTTTGTCCATTTATTTCCAGAGATTTCCCTCAATTTTCGGGGTTTTCAACTTAACACCGTGGTCAATTTGGCTGGCCGCCAGCAAGACATCCCTCCTCTGGACACTGGAACGGTACAACCGTGACCACCTCCTGTCCAGCTATCAGTCTCTGCCCATAAATGCCACTGGTACCACCGTACTCACCACCGGCAAGTCTGGTTGCCATTGTTCAAGTCCATATGGCCGTGCTCAAGTGCACCAGTCCACATAACACAGACTAAGCTCACTCAGCCCAACTCGGTTTCATTCAGCCACTTGACCCGGTTTAGTTAATTTCAGATCATTTTTGTGAGTTCTTGCACCATTTTTGTTAATTCGAGAACCCTTATATTAGTTTATATGTATATTTATATGATTTAGTACGTTTGGATGTTATGATTATTTTTCTTTGTTAATTGTTTTATTTATTTATTTTTTATTATTCATTTCGTTTTATTCATTTATTTGTTGATTATAATGCATGTTTATATGATTACTTATTATTATTAATGATATATTTACTTACTAATATTAGCCTAGGGGGGTGGTCGTGGTCTTCGCAAGAGGCAGTGGGAGGGGGGACCATCGTGGAGGGGTGGGCGGGGTGGTCGCCGACCAAAGGGGGTCGTGGTTGTCGTAGGGGGTGGTGGTCGTGGGGAGGGGGGGCACAGCTGAGGGGGTGGGGGGCGATCTGCCCTTTCCGAGCCACGAGCCAAGTATTACTATATAAAACTAAGTGTCTCATAAATTAAATTTCTATTAATTTTCAAGCTTTAAATAAACTCTTGACATAAAGTTGATATAATAAATGCTCGGAATAATCTATGTCCAATGAACAGAACCAAAATCCCACTGCCATGCAAACAATCCGAGGAAAGAATATTCAAATAATAGAGTCCTCTAACTGTCCCGACTCTACCAATCCTTCCATGCTCATACCTGCAGAGGCAATTCCGTGTTATTGATAAAAATACTAAGTTGTATAATTATAAAAAACAATTAATATATCCCACAACATCTAAATTACGTCTTTTGGTAATTATGAGCCTATGTTGAGTGCTTAATATGCTTGGAACGTGGCCGCCCATCTAGCTACAATCCTATTTATGCGCACACATGCTACGTGGCCCTCAGCCTGTAGTTACCGATATTTGCCACTAATTCACCCTCTCGGTATCACAAGTGCATAATGAGCCGTCATGTGCCACTGTGCCCCTGTCACCCCTTTCAGCATGGGGGCAGGAATTTAATCTTTCAGGGGGTCCTGCCTTATGTTAGATTGAGTTAATTCATTGACCCCAGTTGCGCTCGGCGTATGGTGGTTGAATATTAACTCAAGTCAACCAAGCTTCCCACATAATAATTTTTTTAACGGTGCTACCCTATATTAAACTAAGCCAATTGTTTGACCCCGGTTGTACTCGGTGCATGGTGATCGAATTTGGACTCAGGCCGACCAAGACTCCAAAATCGAAATATATAACATTTCAAATAATTATACGAACTTGAAATTGTGATGAGGTACCGCAACTACGACATAGGATCTTAATATGGATGTAATTTCTCAAAGCCAAATGTGGTCACAAGTTATCCAAAGGATGTTTTATTTAA
Organism: Piper betle; assembly: GCA_033002965.1. Lineage (NCBI taxonomy): Eukaryota > Viridiplantae > Streptophyta > Magnoliopsida > Piperales > Piperaceae > Piper > Piper betle. The sequence continues at coordinate 13,913 of JAURVB010005044.1, forward strand.
CAACAAAACTTTCCTTTATATATAAGAATATGTGTAGAATTTAAAAGGTCACAACATTAAATTTTATAAATATGCGTGGAATTTAGAAAGTCATTTGTGTGATAACGTTAAGTCAAAAAGTAATTATTAAGTTAATACGAATGAATGTTAAATCCTAAAAATATTATAAATATCATTATATCGATATGCTAATGGTCAAAATCGATAATTTATAATATTAATTGTTTTCAAGAATTAATTTAATTAAATAATATTTACGGTTCATTCTAATATTTATAAAACACTAAATAAAATAACCTAATTATTTTCTTCAGGGTTTTACAATCTCCCCAGCTTAGGAATTTTCGTCCTCGAAATTATAATGAGGAGAAAAATCAAGATTTTACAATCTCCCTAGTTTGGGAATTTTTGTCCTCCAAAATATAATAGGGTCATGAGGAGAAAATTTGGTGTTATTTTTTCTTGATTAAGCATTGCCACTCATATGCATTGCTAAAGTGGGGCATACTATCCCATGACACACTTATCCATACCGCATAGGTGTCCCATACCACCCATACTACGTAGATAACACCTCTGATTATAAAGGTGTCCCATATACGCTCACTGGCTTAAGTACCATGTGCACCTAGCATGACACATAAGTGGCACACCCATAATTATTTACCGTCTAAATAATGAAAATTAATTCTATAAAAGAATTATCAATTGGTATATAAATGAAAATTTACCCTTTGAATAGTGGACTCTTAGACTTTCAACAAGGTATTGATTGATTTGCATTGTTCCATGGGAAACACAGCTTTGATACCACCTGTAACGACTTGTCCATTTCGAGCCACGAGCCAAGTTTTACAACGGGCAGGTTGGCGGGTGAAGGTGTATGTGGGCCGCTCGATCGAAATCCAACGCCCCTTGGGCAGTGCGATGCCAAAAAGGGGTAGCGCATGGCGTATGCCCTATATATATATATATATATAGGAAAATGTTACCATGGGCTGCATCAAAATGCAGCCCATTGGCAGCTTATTCGCGTGGGCCGTCGGATCTTGATCCGACGGCCCACAATCAAACCACCCACCCACTGTTGGACCGGCCCGCCAGACCCGCCCGACCCGCCCGACCCGCCCTCCCGCCCGCGACCGCCCCGCCCTCCCGCCCGCCGCCACGCGGCCCTCCCGCCCGCCGCCGACGCGCCCGCCCGCCACGCCGCCGCCGGCCCGCCCTCGCCGCCCGCGGCCTCGCCGCCCGCCGGCCGCTGGCCTCGCCGCCAGCCCGGGGCGGTGGCGGAGGGGGTGGCGGGGGCGCCAGCCGGGGGCGGGCGGGGGCGCAGGGGCGCAGATCTGGCGGCGGCGGTGGCGGAGAACGGGGGGTTGGCGGCAGCTCCAGGGTGCCGGCGAGGGCGGGGACGACGGCGGCGGGCTGTGGCCGGGTGGGGGGAGGGGGGTGGAGGGCAGGGCCGCCGGCAGGGGGCGAGGCCGCGGCGGCAGGCGGCGAGGCCGCGGTGGGGCGATCGCGGGCGGGAGGGGCGGGGCGGGCGTCGCTGGCGGGAGGGCGGGTCCGGCAGGTCGGGCGGGTCGGGGGTCCGGCGGGCCGGTCCAACAGTAGGTGGGTGGTTTGATTGTGGGCCGTCGGATCAAGATCCGACGGCCCACACGAGGCAGCGCATTGGCGCTGCCAAAATAGGGCAGTGCACTGTAGCGCTGCCCTATATATATATGTATGTGTGTGTGTGTGTATTTATTTTTTTATTTATTTGTTTGTTTGTTTGCGCATATGTTTTTGTTTGTATTAATTATATAATCTTGAATTGTATAACTATGATATTATTATTATTCATGATTAATGAGTATTAACTATTTTTTTATTAATTATGTATTGAATTTATTTATTTATTATTTATTTATTTATATGTTTATTAACACAAGTATATATAATATTTGCTCATGTTCACGTGTGTATTCATATTGTATAATTATATTATTATTTTATGATAAAAGTATTATTTATGTTCATGAATTTAATATTATCTAATTATCTATGAGTGCATTTCCTTATTTATTTATGCATATATTATGTATTGTTATGTCTCGATTTACCTGCCACTTGTTTAGTTATAGGTTTGTTAGCATTGTTTTCTTTTTGAGGATGTATTAGTGATATGGGCACACACCAAAAGCATGCATCTTATAGAGACATCAGTATTTTACTTAGCGGTGGGTTGTGATTTAGGTTACGGAGTCTAAGCTCGCCGTAGACGTCTTGATTCCCTTGGAGCTTCGACCATAGGTCCGTAGAACTCTCCCTGTTGCTTGATCTCTGCTTGACTCCTTACGTGTCGAGTTTAACCATGTTTTAGACGTAGGATGACATTGGCGGCATTTTATCTGATCCCTCTGATGTTATGCTATTTAGCTATGTTTTGTACACATGTTTAATAAGACTACAAGGATGAGATCCCTTATTTGTTTTCATACTAGAGCTCAAAAAATATATAATAAAAGCGTCTTTTTCCTAAACCAATTTTATAAGTACACGTATTTTTATGATTTCACAAATAAAAGAGTGGTGCGGAGATGTTTGGACTGCAATAGTAGTCCTTCAAACCCCACGGTAGTGCAGTGTATGAGAGTAATGTGTAACGTAGCACATTTCTGGAATTTGTGCCACTAACCTAACTGTTCCTTTTTGCCACTCAAGTACAGTGGTGGGTGTAATATGGAAGATGTAAGGGTGTAAGTATTGTATGTATAAATATGAATGTTAGTTGTACATGCACAGGTTCACTTGTTTAAGTATGTTTGCTTACCGCCTAGTGTGAGGTAATTTTGAATTAATGGAATAATCATTTGCTAGTTTGTATTAGTTATTTTTCGGACAAGTAACACTCATTACTGATATTTTTATATAATATATATATGTCTTGAAATCTTGAGTCAACTTTGGTGGAAGGACATATAAACACTATACACATTTGAGCTCAACGTAATTATTTACTTTCTTACTTTAACTTATATTTGATGTGTTTTGACATATATTTAACAACGTCTTCCATTCTCATGATACAAAGAAGGTTGTTTCGTTCTATTTTGTTGATTGAATATTATCGACCAACAACTTTAAACATGACTCGACTTGTTTATAACATTTTTTATTTGGTTCTTTGCAGAACTGAAATCAGGTTGTTATAATTTAGTATCAAAGCCATGTCTTAGTTGATTGAGATGGAAGACTTTTGTTTTTGAGCCAAGTGTGTGAAGCTGTCCTTAGCCAAACCGACAAGTATTTTTCTTCTCTTTTTTTTTCTTAGGAGATGGTGTGCTCAGTCAGACCTGATTAGTGCATGCGTCGGTGCATGCAGTTAAAGATGAGTTATGAGATGTATATACGATTATGATTTCAGTGTATGTCAGTATAGATCTCAGTGGAATGTCATGATAAGGTTAGAGACACACCTTTCCTTTTATTGTGCCAGAGATTTAGACGATGTAAGAGTGTCCACATGGTCAATAAGTTGAGGTTGAGTTGGATGATGACCGGGAGTACGTAGAACTTTTGCAACCACATTGTATAGCACTTGCCCTTATTTCAAATGTCATCACATCAGTTCGTCCTTAGAACATAGTGTACATTGCAAGACAAAGTTATAAGAGATTATACCAATAGGAAGCTTGGAGTATAGAGATACTCACGTAGTTACATGAACCAGAGCATGGACCATCGAGTGCCTTAAACAAATCCATTAGGCATAGTCTTAGGTCTACATTAGGTAACATAAACCTTCAAATAGATTCTTGTGGATGGAGGATGTGACTATGCCAGCAAATTCACTTAAGCACTAGGAACACTTGGAGCACATATGAGAGTTTGGGCAGATGACTTGGATAAACCACTTCAAGGAAATAACAGTGCATGAGGATGAGTAGCAACGTGGATCATAGTCCCATGGACGCTTCACCAACTACCCCCACTTCCACTAGTGTATGTCTATCTTTTGAATATTGTTGGCTACTCTTCAAGAGACAGTGAAAAGACTATGGAAAAAATATATATATGTGACTTGGACGGGGAAGGACCGAGCATTGAAGAATTAATGTAATTAATTATATTATATTCTCTACTGGGTTAGTTATTATATTTTATTATTTATCCGGTTACCCGGTTAAATAAAATACGAGTGTTAAGGTGTTTTTCCATACCTTAGCCGTCATTTTCATTTTATTATATTTGAAGACCCGGAAAAAAAAAATAAAAAATATATATATATATAAATAATAATAATAATAACGTTCGACGCGGGGGAATCGAACGTGGGAAAAAATTTCGTTAGCTGGTTAGGTATGAATTACCCGGTTAATTGAGAAGTAATTTCTAACCGGACGATTCTACTTGAATCGGTCAAGTCGACCACATTATTTATCCATCTAACCATTTAAGTGAATCATACCATGTACCCGTTTAAGAGGTTAAGTGAACCGTATTGATTATCCAATTACCAGATTAAAGGAATCGCGAGGTGTTCAAAGCTGGTCGTCATTCTTTGTAAAAGGAGAAGGGGAGGGCGTCTTCTACATCTTTCCTCCTTACGATGCTTCGGGTAATTCGTTTTCCTTTCTTTTTCTTTTGTTGCATGCATACACATGTTGCATAAATCATAAACATGTTAAACATAAGAATCAAATGAGAAATCAACAAGGGAAGAAGAAAACCAGGAGGACGTCCTGCTGTTTTAGCAGCAGCAACAACACCATCCTCCATCCTTGTGAGTAGGGTTGACGTACTGGAAGTAGAGAGTGTTCCCAGCGGTGCTGCTGGCCGGACGGAGTCGCCTTGGGTGGCCGAGTCAGACCGGCAGGGAGAGATGTAAATCAGGAAGTGTAGGGAGACCAGGTTGGTGTTGATTGGGTGGTGTTGCTGGCCAGACGTGGATCCGCCATGGAAAGGGCAGACTGGTCGTCACTTGGGGTGGTGCTGGTCGTCACCTTGATGGGGCAGGACATGGTCGCCATGGCTGCTGGTCGGCCACCATGAATGGTGAAATTAAGGTCCCCATGTAGGGTGTAGTCCGAGTTCCATGAGACAGCAGCGGATAAAGGTTGGATCTTTGGTGTTTTTCCAATCAGATTAGTGGGGTAGATAGAAGATGGGGTCTGAGATTGGATGGAAGGAAAAGAAGACGGGCTGGTCGGGTGCTGTTTATGTGGCTGACTAGAATAGTCGCCATGGGTCTGGTCGGGGTTGCTGTTTGGGTGGCCATGATGGGGTCACCAAGGACTGGTTGAGGGTTGCCATGTGGTGGCCAATTTGGTGATGCCATAGCAGCAAATGGAGGCCGCCACATTACTGGTTGGTCGCCATGCATGGTGAAAATACCAGCTTTTGCTGGTTGATTACAATAAAGCTGGGAGCTTTGGGGTCGTTAAATGAATTGTTAAAGTGGGATGGCAACCAGGTCAATATAGGAGAACTCGATGCGGTTGAGTTAGAATATAAGGTAAATACAAAAGACTAAAGTATGGGATATGTTAATAATTGAATTATCAATTAGATAATGGGGATTTGGATGGGGATAATTAATAATTAATTATCATTAGAATTACTGAAAATTTAATAAGAAATAAAGACTAACATGAACTAATTACATCATTTAAAATTGATAGTATATTAGTCATGTAGTTGCATGTAGGTTCATGCAAAATAAAATTATACTAATGTATAATTTTATGCCCTTATTCAGATTAGAGTTAACGGATCATAGTCAGACGAAATCACAAGTCAGGTACGTATAATAGGTAGAACATCATACTTTCCTTGTTGGTAGCCTAGGTCGGCCTGAGCCCAGATTCGACTACCATGCACCGAGTGCAACCGGGGTCAAAGAATTGACTCAGTCCGACACTGGGTCGTATTATGTGCGTAAATTGTGTAATGCATCGACATTGTTTTGGAGTAGTGATAGCCGCCCCATAAAAAGGCTACGGCCGGGGTGAGCGAGGCACAGTGATTCCTCCATCGCATTGGAGTGCAGTGATAGCCTCCCCATAAAAAGGCTACGGCCGGGATGTGCAAGGCACTGGCACTAGAGTGCAGTGATAGCCTCCCAATAAAAAGGCTACGGCCGGGGTGTGTGAGGCACTGGCACTAGAGTTGGCAATGAGAGCTTCCCCACAAACGGGGCATAACAATCACCTGAGTGCAGTTATAGCCTCCCCATAAAAAGGCTACGGCCCGGAGGTGTGCTAGGCACTGGCACTAAACTTGGTAGTGAGAGCTTCCCAACTAACGGGGTGCAGCAATCACCTGAGTGCAGTGATAGCTACCCCACAAAAAGGCTACGGCCGGGGTGTGTGAGGCACTAGCACTGGAGACGGTAGTGGTAGCCTCCCCACAAAAGGGCTACGGCCGGGGTGTGCGGATCACAGCGGATACCTCCTCCACATTGTTTTAGAGTACAGCGGAATCGCTCCACCGCATATTAAAATAAACTTAAGAAAATAGTGGAATGTACTTGTTTTGTTTTATCTATTATACTACTTAGTGTTGTAATCACTAACGCGGAATTACCTCCGATGGTGTGCAGATACGAGATTAGGTGATTGACAACTAGAGCATGGAGCAAAATAAATATGAGGACTCCTTTCTTTTTTTACTATTTGAGAAATAAGTGTGGCTACTGGGAAACGGTCCAAGACTGTGGGATCTTTATATATGTTTTTGTTTACAAAAATGTTAGATATATTTGCTTAAATTTTGAGTAACACCTTGCCAGCTAGGCCCATAATGTTGTGACAAATGGCAGGTCGTTACATTATATGAGGGGGCGTCATCCTCACCCTAGTTGCCTTCATTCTCATTTTATTCTCCTCTTCTTTACCGGTGTTGGATTCCTCCTTGCTTGGGTATCTTTCCTATCTCCCTATTCTTAATTTTCATGCATTCATATTTCTTTTTAATTGATAATAAGCTTGATAAATATGATAATTAAAGTCTTAAATAAACAATAAAAAACTAAACCAAACTGGAAACTTGAAATCCCGCCATGGCCGATGGGTCTGAGCTTTTGGCAAGGTGGGCGACAGGAAACAAAGTTTGCAAGGCATGTCCTCACAACCCCGACAGCCACTCTGGCTGTTGGGATGAAGGGATGGCTTGCCTAGACCCCTGCTGCTGTTGGGTGGTGGAGTTACATCTGTTTGTGGGCGGAGTGTTAAGGTAGGATGATGGTGATGGCTTTTCCTCGAAAATGGACGCTGAAATGGAAAGTTCAGAGGGTAGACGCCAGTTGTTCTTCGTTGACAACATTAAGGGTCTATTATAGTAGTTCCTACCACTGGCACAGGCCATTACAGGCGTCCTTCCCTCCGGAATTAATGGCGGCGATGTGCAGACGTGGGGAGAATGACCTTACTCGCTGCGACGTCCAAAGGTGGCCGAACTTCCTGTTTTGATGCCAGCCTGAGGTTGTTGAACATCTGATTTGGAGCAAGGTGCTAAAAAGTGGTCATCTTGAGGTTGGATAAGAATGACATCATTTGTTTTTGGTGCAAAGAAGAAGGTAGAAGAAGAAGAGCATTGGGGAAGAAGAAGACGACAGTTCTATAAATAATGGGTGACTCGACACCGACTTAAGTTAAAAATAATACTAACTCGTAATAAATCTTTAAAAATAATTATTCTAATGGGTTAAGGGTTAAAGTTGCTAAACTAATTAATTACTGTATGAAACACCATTAGTAATAAAAATATGATAACGATAAATGGTCGATAATTAATCAGCGTACTACAAGCTATTAATTTAAATTGGATGGTTATAAATAATATATAAAATAAATATTTTACCTTTATCATATTAAATTTAATTCTATTTAAATAAAGTGATTATTTTAATAACGAGTGAAGAGGTAGAAAATGGGTTATTAAACTATAATTGTGTAAAAAGAACCTAAATAGCATAATGAAAATAGATAAAGTTCCAACCTTTATTTAGTTGAATAATTTAAAATAATTAGTAATATCTTTGAATTAGGATAATACAAATCATTTTAAATAATTTAATCGAACAACTTAATTAATTAAATTGCCATTAATAATGATAGCAATTAAAAATTATAACCGAAGGAAAATATACTAATAATAGTAATTAAATATTTGTTTATAAGTTGATAATTATGATTTCTTAAGTTTGAATTATAATTTACATAATTAATTTAAAATGTACATTAGGATTTACATAATTATGTCACATGAATAATTTAATATTTAATATTGTCGAATTTTACTCATGATATCTATTAGTCATTTAGCTGCATGCATTTCTAGTAGAATAAAATTGTACTTAAGTATAATTTTATTTTCTCGTTCAGATTAGGATCGTTGGCCACAGTTGCAGGTTCACTTACGAACTATCCAGGTCTATATAATTATTTAAAATATTGTATTTTCCATTTTTAGCAGCCCTGGTCAGTCTGAGCCAAGATTCGACCACCATGCACCGAGTGTATCTAGCCTCGAAGGAATTGACTCAGTCTGACACGGGGCCAACTTGGTCGACTTGAGTATCTGACCATCATGTGTTGGAGCGCAACTGGGGTCGACTCAATTAATCACAAGGCAACAACCCCTCAAAGATTAAACACTTGCCCCCATGCCGAAAGTGGTGAGTCAATGGCAAATATCGGTAACTAAAGGCCGTGGGCCACGTAGCGTGTGTGCGCATGTATGGGATTGGAGCTAGATGGGGTGGCCACCCTCCTAGCATATTAAGAGTTCAGCATAGGCTCATAACAAATAAAAGTCTCTTGAAATGATAATTGGGATTATATTGACTTGTTTCATTTAATTATGCAGCTTAGTGGTTTTATCACTAATGCGGAATTGCTTCTGCTAGTGATCAACTTTAGACTAAAGAATAGAAGTGTGGTTGGTGCTTCTTTTACCAACCTAGGTATGGTGAATTGATAATAAATTGGACTTCCTTTTAATTCTCTTGTGTTATAGTTGTGGCTATGGGAAACGGTGTGAGACTGTGGGATAGCTATTTTATATATTGTCATATGCTATCAGAACATGTTTTTTTTATGAGTTATAAATTTTAAACTGATTTGCAGTATTAAATTCATGTTTTAGAATGTTATTGCTACATGAATTATATTTTTAGGTGACACCAGTCCTGTTCGGGCAGGTTGTTACAGACAGAGTCATGAACACACCAAGGATGAGTGAGATTACCTTTGGCGATGGATTTAGAAGGTTAATCAGATTTCACTCGATCTTCATGGGTTAGATGTAAAACCATGATTTTTATTACAAGACTCGAATCTAAATATTATGAAATAAATATAGATGAACCAATATGGTTGGTTATCAAGTCGACCGGTAATGGTTCGACTTAAGGTCACTTAAAAATACCTATTCATGAATGGATGATGGGGTGTGAGAATTTAATTAAGGGTCGTTGAACCTAAAAAATACCAATGGATGATGGGGTGTGAGAATTTAATAAAAGGGGCTCGTTGAACATAGGAAATACCAATGGATGATAGGGTATGAGAATTTAATTGAGGGAATGGTTAAAGTGTATATAAATGCAGGAGGAGGGAGTATTTCATCCCTCATCTTCGTCCCAGGCGACCTCCACATTACTGTATTAGGGTTCACGGGTCACAGTCATACGAAATCACAAGTCAAGTACGAATAATAGGTAGAACATCGTACTTTCCTTTTTGGTAGCCTAGGTCGGCCTGAGCCCAGATTCGACCACTATGCACCGAGTGCAATGGTCATATTATGTGCATAAATTGTGTAATGCTACAGCCGGGGTGAGCGAGGCACAACGATTCCTCCATCGCACTGGAGTGCAGTGATAGCCTCCCCATAAAAAGGCTACGACCGGGTGTGTGAGGCACTAGCACTAGAATTGGCAGTGAGAGGTTCCCAACAAACGGGGCCGTAGCATTCACCTGAGTGCAGTGATAGCCTCCTCATAAAAAGGCTACGGCCGGGGTGTGTGAGGCACTGGCACTAGAATTAACAGTGAGAGCTTCCCCACAAACGGGGCGTAGTATTCACCTGAGTGCAGTGATAGCCTCCCCATAAAAGGCTACGGCTGGGGTGTGTGAGGCACTGGCAGTAGAATTAGTAGTGAGAGCTTCCCCAAAAATGGGGCGTAGCAATCACCTGAGTGCAGTGATAGCTTCCCCACAAAAAGGCTATGGCCGTGGTGTGCGAGACACTGGCACCGAAGACGGTAGTGGTAGCCTCCCAACAAAAGGGCTACGGATGGGGTGTGCGGATCTCAGCGGATACCTCCTCCACATTATTGACTTGTTTTATCTATTATACTACTTAGTGTTATAATCACTAACAAGGAATTACCTCCGCAGGTGTGCAGATACGAAAGTAGGTGATTGACAACCAGGGCATGGAGCAAAATAAATATTAGGACTCCTTTTATTATTTATTTGAGAAATAAGTGTGGCTACTGGCCAGCTAGGCATATTTGCTTAATTGTGAGTAACACCTGGCCAGCTAGGCCCACAATGTTGTGACAAATGGCCGGGTTGTTACAGGTGGTATCAGAGCGTGGTTTCCCAAAAGCTCACATCTTATGACTCAATTACCTTGTTAAAGAGTCTAATATTTATCTTTCTCAAAGTGGGTATGTCATTAGGGAATTAGTGGACTCAATAACAAACCGAAGTAAGCATAAAAAAAAAAAATTTAATCAACCATAACCGAATAAATTTTAGATGGCAAGCATCCGAAGGAAGTCGAGCCAAGCTGCATAGTCGGACACGAACATGGAGAGTGTGTTAGGCCAAATTTTCACGGCCATACAGGGACTTGCGCAGGCTTCAGATAATACCAGTTTTGTGATTTAGAACATAATGCAGCGATTACTGGGATTGGTAATAGGGAATGGAGCTCCAAATTCGGCTGCGGGTCCTAGTACAGTCCTAAATGAGGACCAGGGGAGCGCCCAAGAGCGGGTAGGGATAGATGACCCAGGCAAGGGAGGGAACTTCCAAACCCAGTGCCACCGGTAGTCCGACTAGTGTTACTGCCAGTTGGGGATGACAGTGATCGATACACTGTAGAGAAATTCCGGAGGAACGGAGCTAAGACATTCATTGGTGGGACTGATCCAATGAAGGCGGAGAGCTGGTTGGACATTACTGAGAAAGCATTTAAAGCTCTCTCTGTGCCTCATCGCCATCAGGTGAGGTTGGGAGACATGCATGCTTCAGGAGGAAGCATCCTATTGGTGGAAATCCATGGAGAAGACTGAGTTCCATCAACGGGATATTTCGTCCATTCCTTGGGCAGAATTTGTAACTGCTTTCAATGGACAATACTTTCTTGAGTCTATAGTCTATAAGAAAGCACTGGAATTTGCCACTCTAACTCATAGGAATGATTCAATCCGAGAGTATGCAAAAATTTCTTGCAATTGGAGAGATTTGCAGTTGGGAGTCTGGCAATTGCCCGAGCCAGAGCAGACAAATGTGAGATCCCTCAACTTAGTCCCACATCTAATACCTACTGGGAGAAGATCCTGTTTAAAAGTCGGAATGGAGTAGAGATCTTTAACTTTCGGGGTACCCATTTTAAAGAAAATGACTTAGCCCATTACGTTGCACTTTGGGCTGGGTCGTTACAAATGGTATCAGAGCCGACCTGGTTCCGTGTTAGATGGTGGGATGGACTAGGGACGTTGGCAAGGCTGCCGGTCACGGGCCAAAAAAGGTCGTGGGCTGGGGTTAGCAACGGGCCAAGACTAGAAACGTTGGCTAGGCTGCCGGTCACGGGCTAGAAAGGACGTGGGCTGGGGCTAGCAACGGGTCAAGAATAGGCATTTCGGGGACGAAATTTCCTAAGGTGGGTGGATTGTGAGATCCCTCAACTTAATCCCACATCTAATACCTACTGGGAGAAGATCCTGTTTATAAGTGGGAATGGACTATAGATCTTTAACTTTCGGGGTACCCATTTTAAAGAAATGATTTGGCCCATTACGTTGCACTTTGGGCTGGGTCGTTACAAATGGTATCAAAGCCGACCTGGTTCCGTGTTAGATGGTGGGCTGGATTAGAAACGTTGGCTAGGCTGCCAGTCACGGGCCAGAAAGGTCATGGGCTGGGGCTAGCAACGGGCCAAGAATAGGCATTTCGGGGACGAAATTCCCTAAGGTGGGTGGATTGTGAGATCCCTCAACTTAGTCCTACATCTAATACGTACTGGGAGAAGATCCGGTTTATAAGTGGGAATGGACTATAGATCTTTAACTTTCGGGGTAACCATTTTAAAGAAATGACTTAGCCCATTACGTTACACATTGGGCTGGGTCGTTATAACAAATTTTCTGGGGGTAGAAGCTCGAATTGAGGAGTAGGGTTACTACGGTGCAAAGAGGCACTATAACCGAAGTGATTGACGCAGCCACTACTCATGAGTTGGTGTACGACTATGTCCGTGCACAGAAACAAGGAAAGGCTACTATGCAACATAAGAATGCCAACCAGGGTAGTAGCAAAAATAGGTCTGCAGAACACTAGCAGCAGAACTATCAACGAAATGTCGATGGTAACCGCAAAAGGAAGTTTCAAGAGATTCTGTATCGACTATGTAAAAATTGCAACAAGATGCATTAAGGGGTTATGCAATGAGCCCCGCCGGTGCTACAATTGTGGAAAGACGAGACACCTGCAAAATGAGTGTCGTCAGCCCGTGAAGCAGCAACAGTAGCAGACTGAGATCCCAAAGATATAATTAATCATGCTTTTCATCTTGCTATTATAATATTTCGGGGATCGAAATATTTCTAAGTTGGGGAGATTGTAAAAACCATCATTTTTATTACAAGACTCGAACCTAAATATTATGAAATAAACATAGACGGACCAATATGGTTGGTTATCAAGTCGAACGGTCATGGTTCGATTAAGGTCACCTGTAACGACCCAGCCCAAAGTGCAACGTAATGGGCTAAGTCATTTCTTTAAAATGGGTACCCCGGAAGTTAAAGATCTCTAGTCCATTCCCACTTATAAAGAGGATCTTCTCCTAGTAGGTATTAGATGTGGGACTAAGTTGAGGGATCTCACAATCCACCCACCTTAGGGAATTTCGTCCCCGAAATGCCTATTCTTGGCCCGTTGCTAGCCCCAGCCCACGACCTTTTTGGCCCGTGACCGGCAGCCTAGCCAACGTTTCTAATCCAGCCCACCATCTAACACGGAACCAGGTCGGCTCTGATACCACCTGCAACGACCCCGGCCATTGCTGACAATATTGTGGGCCTTGTTGGCCAGGTGTTGCAAACAAAACTACTAAATGCCGAGTAACAAGTTATAAAATAATGGTTCCCACAGTCTTAGACCGTTTCCCATAGCCACATTTATAACTCAAAACAAAATAAAAAGAAGTCTCATTTATTACCCATTCTCCTAACCTGACTATCCTATCATACTTTTATTCTACCTTATTTGAGCTGAAATCAAACAATCTTGATTTGGCTACATG
>JAURVB010005045.1:0-17581 GCA_033002965.1 Piper betle
AACCGGATTTGGGGTGTTACACTCAGCCCTCCAGCGACCCTCCCCGACCGGCACGGAGGCCATCGCCGCCCTAGCCGGCCGGATCTAGCCAACCATTGCGCCGGAGCTGTTGTATGCATTTTCCGGCGAGCCGCCACCTCCATTGGCTGTGTCGACCTCATAGATGAGTCGGGCTCGTCGAGCCGGTTCCGAGGGTACCCAACACGACCCCTTTCCGACCAGTAGACGCCGTAGGCGATGGTTGCCGGAAAACCACCGGAAGTCGCCGGAAAACCGCCAGTAGCTGCCGGAAAACCGCCGGAAAATTGGAATTTCTGGAATTCGCCAGAATTCACCGGATCTTCCGCGGGGCTCGCCCAGTGGAGCCCGATCGAGCTTCGGACGCCGATGAGCGCCGAATTTGAGCTCCGAGACGCGCGGCGGAACCCTAGCCGTCGCCGATCGCCGACGACGTGAGGTATAATTACCTCCGATCGATTTATTTAAAATTGATGATGAGTGCTAGCACAGCATGCTAGGATTGATTTATTGATGTGATTGATAGTGATAAGTTACATGATGTGATTAATGACTAATTAGGGATGAAATGATAAGTTGTATGATGAGATTAAGGGAGAATGAATAATAAGTAATCTAATGAGGTAGATCGAGTTGAGCATGCTAATCGAGTAATGTAACTTAGGAAAATATAATAAATTAGTATGAATAGGATGAGCTAGGATTAATTAGTTTTATGATTTTCTGATTGTTATGTTGATGGATGCTTGCATTGTGATTGTGATGTTATTGAGTCTGATGCATCATTTAGTTAGCGGGCGTTAGTATTTAGTTTTGATGTGTAGGTACGGAGTATGAGCTCGCCGCCTAGGCGCGATGACACGCTTGGAGCTTCTACCAGGTCCGTTTAGGACTCGTCTCTTTTTACGCTTTTCTATTGTATGTTTATGTTATTATTTGCAGGACGGGTTAAGTGGTGTTTTATTGGATCCCACTTAACTCGGGTCATTTAACCGAATATTTTCCGGATTAATAACCCCTCGAGGATGAGATCCCTCGAGGATGATTTCGAAAACAAGATCCACCACAAGCTGCCTTCGGGCCTATTATATGAATCTCTTCCCAGGCCTATATATATAGTTTTATCGAGTTTTCAGTGAGACGAGAGATGGAGAAATCGACTGCACGTACCATGCAGAGGATGCCGTGACAGTCAAAGCGGGCTCTGGATTAGTGCCAGCGGACTGTTCCATTCCCGAGGGATCCTGACAACTCCGCGTTTGAGTTCCTCACACCCGGAGAACGTGGAGGTTTACGGGTACTGTTTAGTACAGCGCATGTCCGGACTTGTGGTTCAAAGGGTACTAAAGGCGACTGCCTGAGAGTACTCGGCCTTCGTGCTCAAGGCCAGGAGAAATATGGAGGTAAGGAGAGGGCTTAGGATAAAGTTTCACGAGAAGTACTGAAAAAGAAGTGCTGAGAGTAGCACAGTACAACAGCAGATCAGTAAGTTCGGGATGCTACCGGGTCTGCAGCCCAGTGGCTCCTCAGTAGTGCCCTTCAGAGTGTTCACGTGGAGTATGATGTTTTCTTTCAGATGAGAGTTTGCTCTCATAGCCAGTTTGTTATAGTTATTTTATTTTCCGGACCAGTAACGCTTGTTACTGACGTTTTTCTTATATATATGTAGGTGATAAGCACGAGATGGATGCGCCAGCTTGGACGGAGGAGCAATGAGGTCTTGTGCACACACACATGTTAGATTTCTGAATGTTTAATATTGCATTATTATGTTATTATATTGTGAATGACATGATTAAATGTTTGAGCATGATGATATGATGTGAATGAAATGCTAAGACACGATAACAGAATGCAAAATATGATCAGAGTTGAGCAGCGGAAGCGTAGTGGGTTGAGTTCAGAATGAATACGTTATAAATGAGATTCTGTGTGATTGTTAATGCATGCCGATATATTTGTATATATATTATTTTGACAGGGTGGACCCTAATTGCATTTTTAGGGGAGACCCGGTCTGTTTTGATTTCAGAATTTGATCGTAACTGTATTGGTGTGTATTTTGAATTGCTTGTCATTCATGTAGTACCATGTTAGGATTTTGTATATTTATTCATTCATGATGGATCGTATCTTCATCTTAAGACGCCGAGATTGGATCCACATGAGTTAGGTTCGGGTTAGCCGACCTAACCGGGGCCTGTAACATGCCGGTTTGGTTCACGAGCGTGAACCGGATTTGGGGTGTTACACATGTAACCTGTAACGCATCTACCATCTTAATTAACTAAGGGTTAGCTCTGATACCACTATTGTAACACCTTGTTTCGGTTCACCCGTGAACCGACCCGGAAATGTCACCAGCGACCGAACCGTTCGCTAATCTACTGGATTCGGTTAAGCCGACCCGGATCTACCCTCGGCGTCTCAAGATGGAGATGCAAACATGAAATGCATGGATGGGAACAATTGGGTTCTAACGGAGTCCTACATGCATGCCATGACGTGCAAGCAAAGACAAAACAAAACAATAAATGAGAAACCAAGAAAAACGGATAGAGTTTCCCCTAAAAGTGCAATAGGGGCCAACCTGTCCACAACAAGGGTATATAAATATTTTATGAAAATACGATAACACATAACAATCTACCATGACATTCAATCATTATCTCATTTGTTTCACCTGAGCCGAGTCTGAACTCCAAGGCTCCCTACTCATTCACATTGATCTGTTCGTTTCATAACAAGCAATTCATTTAAGCAAACACATCGAAATTATCATTCACGTAGCGATAACACACCGTCATTATAGATTACACGCGGCAGGTACATGTGTGCGCGGTTCCGTGCTGCTCCTCCGCAGTCCTGACAGCTTTCATCGCTCGCATTCCTCACCTACATATATATAGAAAAACCGTCAGTAACGAGTGTTACCGGCCCGGAAAATAACTAATATCAATCTGGCACAGGAGAGCAAACTCTCCTGTTGAATGAAAACCATATACTTCCTCAAGAACTCTCATCAGGGCACATATGGGAGCCGTCGCTATCGGGCCGTCGCCCTCGAGTCGACAGCGTCCCCCTTTCTTTCTCATTCTCATACGTTGGCCATTTCTCTATCGCTTCTCGCATCAAATCTCATTCCTTTTCGCCCTCTGCACCTTCCATATTACTCCTGGCCTTGAGCACGAAGGCCGAGCACTCTTAGGCAGTCGCCTTTAGTGCCCTTTGAACCACAAGTCTAGACATGCGCTGCATTGCAGTACCCGTAAACCTCCACACTTCTCCGGGTTTGAGGAACTCAAAGGTGGAGTTGTCCGGATCCTTCGGGAACGAAGTGGGTTCTCCCCAGCTCCAGAGCCCGCTCTTCCGAGCACACGCCCTATCTGAAGGCGTGGCCGTCAGTAACCCTCATTCCATCTCTCACCGAAAATGTGAAAACTATATATATATAGGCCTGGGTTGGGATTTATACAATAGGCCCGAAGGCATCGTGAGCTGGATCTGAAGTTCGAAAACAAACTCGAGGGATCTCATCCTCGAGGGTTATTAATCCGAAAAAGAACCGTTGGCTAAATGGCCCGAGTTAAGTGGGATCCGATAAAGCGCCACTTAACTCATCCTGCACATGATAAATCAAATACACAATAGAGTAGCGTAAAAACAGAGAACGAGTCCTAAACGGACCTGGTAGAAGCTCCAAACGGGTCCACGCGCCTAGGCGGCGAGCTCCTACACCGTACCTACACAATCAAGCTAAAAACTAACGCCCGCATGATGAATCACACATCCTATAGCATGCACACACAATCAACACAATCACGCATCAATCAACACACATCAACCTATATCAATTCTAGCAAGTCTACTTAGGCTAGTTTGCATTAGATCATGATCATTACCTAGTTACCCTAATTAGTTTCTTAGCCTCCATTTTTAACACCACTCAATCAAACAAATTTCATATTTTATCCTTAATCAAATCTACATTTATATATATTATTATAACACACAATTCACCAATCCTAGCATGCAATTCTAATAATCAATACTTTGAAGTAATTAAGTTAAAATAAATTATACCTCGCGTCGTCGAAAATCGGCAACGGCTAGGGTTTCCATTTCGTGGCTCGAAACTCAAATTCGGCACCTAGCGGCGTCCGAAGTCCGATCAGATTGGACCGGGTGCGTTCGGGGGATGATCCGGCGAATTTCCCACGAATCCAATTTTTCGGCGGTTCCGGCAGTTTTTCGGCGAGTGTCGGCAGTTTTCAGGCGGATTCCGACGGTTTTCCGGCGATGATTCGGGATGGGGCAATCAGGGTGTCTATCGGCACCAGCTCGGCGAGCTTGGTCCGATGGTGGTGTCAAACAAAGCACCCGGGGCAGCGATGGCTGTCGGCGGCGGCATAGAAAATGGGTGGCGGCGGCGGCGTGCATTGATCGGGGCTGCGGCCAGCCTCGTCGGCAGTCGGGATGATAGGGGAAATGTCGGCGATGGCGAGACGGTGAGACTGGTGGTCACAGTGGCGGCGACGGCGACCGAACAGGAATGACGACGACCGAACAGCAGCGACGGCGACCGAACGGCGGAACCCCCCAGTCGTTTGTTGCCGCCCTCAGCACCTCCCTGCCGCCGTCTGGAATCGGCTCAAATCGGCCAATTTATGAAATGGCTCGAATTAGTTGGAATTGGCTCAAATCAGCCGATTCGTAGACTGATTTGAGCTGAAGACTGATTTACCTAGTTTTTTGACGTAGATCGCCTCTATGCCGATTTAAATTGGCTAATTCTGAGTGGACTTGGCCAGTTTTTGCAACCCAGACTAGGAAGACATCTACCACCATTGATGTTGGCCTTCAACTAGGCTAACCATACCACCACTATTGATGTTGCCCTGCAACTAGGCTAACCATGACTCTATATACGATTTTAGAGGCTTAGTTACAGCCTCTTTAATTCAAAAATTAGCTAAAAAAATAATACTTTTTATTAACTTATATATAAAACATCAATTTCTTGTATGACTAATGTAGAACTAATCTAATAAATTTTAATAAAAAGATATTATTTTATAATTTAGATTACAATAATTCTATAAATAAAGAAATATTTAAATTGTCTAAAAATATTTTTAATTTTGTTAGAAAAATAATTAAAATTCTTAAATATTTAAGTATATATTAATAAATAAAAATTAAATTCAAGTAAAATCACAAACATTTAAATAGACTTCATCAATTTTTCTAAGATTTTTAATTTTGATAAAATTACCCTCAAAGTCTCCCTAACAATAAATAAATAAATAAATAAAAATTCTGAATTAAATAAGTATTTAGAAGATTATAAAGTTGTCGGGAATCTAGCATCAGATATGATGTTGAGAATGCTTAAACATGATGAGCACGAAAAAAAACCTTTAGACCCTGACTCTTTAATGTAAAGGGGTAGAAATGTGAGTGTATATATATATATAGGAACATTGGAGCGCACTGCCTACTTTTTGCAAAGCAGGCAGCGCACTCCAATTTTGGCCGTTGGATTTCAATCAAATGCCCCTGCCGCCCCCACCTCGGCTTCCCGTCTTTTCCCCCTCCGCCCGCAGCCACTGCTCCCCCACCCCCCCCCCCCACCACACACACCCTGCCCCCACCCGCAGTCGCCGCCCCCGCCCTAGTTCCCCCACCCCACTGCCCGTTTCGCCCCCATCCTGCGCCATCCCCTACACCTACCCTCCATTCCCCGCCCATAGCCGTGGCCCCCCGACTTTGACCTCGAGCACGACATCGGCCTTTCCCCTCCCCATGCTGTTGCCGCCTTCCCATGCTTGCTCTTGCTCCACCTCGAGGGAGGGTTGACGACAAGACATTGGCATCGAGGCGACCGGCTGTGCCGAGGCCGGCAGTGCTCCACGAAACAGAGCAGGGAAGGGTGGCGAACAGGGTAAGGGAAAGAGAAAAGAGGGAAAGGAAGGGAAAGAGCGGTGGCGATGGTGGCCTTGGCCAGTGGTGATGCAGGTGACGGCGGCGAGGTCGCTGGCGGTCGGGGTGGAGTGGAAAAATAGAGGAGGGGGGTAATCGTCGTTAGGGGAGAAATAGGGGAGGTTGGGGATGAAGAAAAATGACTCGATGGCAATTTTGTAATAAAAACTTGACTCACTCCTGACTCGAGTCAATATTATGAAATAAATCCAAAAAAAAACTTGACTCGTTCATAACTCGAGTCAATATTATGAAGTAAATCCAAAAAATATAAAAACACTTGATTGGTTGCGAGGCAACGATAGCACTGGCTGACGATATCATTGGCTCGCAAAATAGGAGAGAAGGTAAGGAAAAAAATGCCTTTAATTCTTGGGCTAGTTTCGTAATAAAAACTTGACTCGTTCCCGACTCGAGTTAATATTATGAATACATCCCAAAAAATATAAAAAAATATAGTAAAATGTCACAAAATAAAATAATCATGTTAAGACGCATTATTTATTAGTTTTGGGTGAGTTATTAGGTTTAGAGCATGTTATTCGAGTTAGAACTCAGATTATTTTATTTTATGACATTTTAACTCGAATAACATGCTCTAAACCTAATGACCCACCCAAAACTAATATTTTTTTAGATTTATTTCATAATATTGATTCGAGTTAGGAGCGAGTCAAGTTTTTATTATGAAATTGCCATCGAGTCATTTTTCTTCACCCCTGACCTCCCTTGTTTCTTCCCTACGGACAATCGCCCCCTCCTCTGTTTTTGCCGCTCCACCCTAATGGCCGGCAACCTCAATGCTGCTCTCATCTGCATCATTGCAGGCTATTGCCGCCTCTCTTTCCCTCTACCCTGTTCGCCGCCCCTCCCTGCTCTGTTTCATGGAGAGCTGCTGGCCTCGGCATAGCCGGTTGCCTCGATGCCACTGTCTTGTTGTCAACCCTCCCTCGAGGTGGAGCAAGAGTGGGCATGATTGGGGTAGTAGTAGCGGCGTGGGCGGGGGGGGGGGAACTGGGCTAGGGTGGGGGCGGCATGAAGCTGCCGAGGGGGGGTGGGGGGCTGTTGGATTGAAATCTAAACAATCCAATGTCCCTAGATTGAGTGCGCTGCCTACGCTGCTAAAAGCTTGTAGCGCTCTAATGTTCCTATATATATATATATTAAATTAACTTTTTATTCTCAACGGAGATTGCTATGGTGCGGTGACAGAAGTCGTGCCAAATTTCACCACGTGAGTAATTAATATTTGTTGCGGGCTGTGAGAATTTTGTCACTTGCAAATTGTGGTAAGATAATCGCATTTTTTTACTGGTGGATTAATAATTTAATAGGATATGTACCTGACATCGTAATTTCAAATTTGATTCGGCTCTAGGCACGGAGATGAAGATGCCAGAATAATATTACCGATGTATAAAGCAAACCAAAGTTAGAGGATTCACACATCTAATCTTGATGTCCTCTTTTAATTTTTTTAAAACAGTCATTATTTACATTTGCTTCCAGACAAGGAGAAAATATTATAGATGCCCATAAGAACAAGTTTCTTTCAATATTAAATATGCTGATTCATTATTTCAATGGTAGCCATTTCTTATATGTTAGGAATATTGACAAATGAGTTTTTCCACTGACCAAAAAAAAGTCTGACTTCAAGTTTTTCAAGTTGATCATGATCTATAATGAGAACTTTAATTAGATATTCTAAATTTGAGAATTTCTCACAACCATAGTGGAAAAATATTGAGTCATTTTCTTAATATTAACACAAGAAATGAATTATTCATATTCTTACATGAATTCACTAAATATTGAATGTAAAATTTATTACATATTAAATATAATATTCATGTAATATATAGACTTACATTGTCTATATATTATATTTAATATTTAATGAATTCAAAATTCAACGTGCTAGTGACTTAGTGTAACAATAGCTCCAAACATGTAATGAATTCATTTAACTCAAACTGCATAAATGAATAATTCATTTCTCAAGTTAATATTGTAATATATATATACCTGATCTTATTTTGATTTTAAAGATCCAAAGCCTATTTGATCTACCTCATAGATCTTTATTGAGATGAACAATAAAAAGAAGCATTGTGGATAAAGGAAGGGGTCGAGCGCCCGCCGGGGCGAGGGGGAGAGGGGCCACGAAATTGGGAGGCGGCGGAGGGGGCGGCGCGGAATCGAGCGGTGGCAGAGGAAGGGGTGGTTGGTGGTGAAGGGTGCCGCCTCGGGTGGGGGCCGCGGCGGCGGCGCTGGCCAGGCAGGGGAGGGGGGTGGTGGCCGAAGGCCCTGGCTGGGGGGTGGGGAGGGCGGCTCGGTGGCGGGCGGTAGGGTGGGGCGGTGGCGGGCGGGAGGGGCGGGTTGGCGGGCCGGCGGGTGGGTCCAGCAGTGAAGAGATAGGGAAATAAACAAGAGCCACTGGATCGTTAGTGGAGTAGCCGCTGGATCGTTAGTGGAGTATATGGTGCGCTGCAAAAGCATGCAGCTGCCTGCCTTTTTGCAGCGTGGGCAACGCACCGGATTGATCAATCAATTCCTGTCTCCTTTTGCAGCGTGGACAACGCACCGGATTGATCAATCAATTTCTGTCTTTTTCATCCACCGCCCCCCCCCACCCCCCCCCCCCCCCCCACCCCCACCCCCCCCATTTCTCCTGTCGGTTGCCCCCATTTACTTATATACTTATATAACTCAAGCTAGTCTTAGAGATTGAAGTTCATAATTTTGAAAAGTATTATTAAATTTACCAAGTCATAGAGATATAAGTAAAACCGATGGTTAAAACTCTTATGAGTTGGACTATATTCCATATTGCTGTTCACAGAACAGATTTTGATTCAAGTCAACTCCTAGTTGACTCATAGTCACAACCACACATACTTAAATTGTGTAACTCAATTAGGACTACCGTAAAATTATTTGTGATACAATTTATAATCAATCGTGAAGCTAACAAGTGTGCGACTTATGATGTCTTAATCACAGATTTACTTCGATGCAAACAATTCAATTATGTATTTTTCAGCTTTTATTCCGTGAAACTGGGAGTCATTATTAGATCAGTAGATCACTTAAGAGTCAATCTATAAAAGTTTGATTTGGAAAGATATAAAGTAAATCAACTATGCGATTTTTCAGATCAAAGTAAAGTTTTTATACTGTAAAATCACGAAAGCTCGCAATAACGTGTAGATATTTTCCCACTGATTACGATAGTCTTGCATATAAATCAAAATCGAATCCCACTCCATAAACGTCCGAGTTGAGTCCAAAGGTCCCGAGTTGAGTTTTGTACCAAGTTTGAATGGACATTTAACAAGTCAAATTGACTCGGTGAGTTTTTAACTCACAACCAAGTTAAAAGGGCCATGCTTGTTCCTAATGCCAATTGAATTCTTTTCAGGTGGGAGGAGATTTCCATGGCATGGCGGTTAATCACATCTAGAAAAATCAACAATATGGAATTTTTTGGCTTATCTCGTAATTTTTGAAGATATATTTTAAAGATTTTGCAAAATCTCACAAAATAATTTAAAATAAAAGAATTTAAATGCTGGCCATGGGCCGCACAAAAATTGTGGTGTAGGAGATTTTGCCCCTCTTACTACTGCCTATCATTGCTGGAGCGGTCGAGATTGCCCATTTTACCAGATTGACCCGGGTTGATTTGGAATTTTTTCTTAAACAAGAACTGGGTCATCCGCGAGGGTGACAGATGAACGTCCCCAAATCGAACTTTGTCTTGCTCAGACATGTCATTGCTGCACACTTTTTGGAGTAATGTGTGTTATTACTTGTGAAAGTATCTAAACATAGGCCATGATATGCTATTAGTCGTATTATATATTGTGTCAAATGCAAGATAGCTGGGGACACTTCAAGGTGGGCAGTTTCATCAGAGAGGGACATAGAGCTACAAACTTTAGTGGCAGGGGCATGCGCTAATATTTGCCACCCACTACGATTACTTTAAGTAGAGCGCATGTCACGATGACGCTACACTTGACGAAGTAGTAAAAACGTGTATTACTTTAAGATTGTGTCATTTGTCGTGGGATATGTGGACTCATAATATACATTATATATATGATTAATGGTCTAACCAGAGGCATATCAACAACAAGAAAAACCTAATTTACTACAAGAAAAAACCTAATTGACCATTGATATCTCTATATATGCCGGACTATTAGTCGAGCGACCACAGTGAATATGTATCCCTAACAATAAATATAAAATATTTAGGAAAATAATCAATTCTAATGTCTCATACATAGCTTTTATTTATGATAACATTCATTAAAAAATTAATTTTAAAATAACTCTAATCGTTTGAATTGATAGATTTTAAGGGAAAAGAAAAGAAATGAAAAGTGTACTTGAAAAGTTGGAACAAAAGTTTTGCTCGAAAAGTTAAAAATATTTGGATTAAAAGAAAATTATTTGAAATAGCTGATAAATTTTTATAGGTGAGCTCCAGTAAAATTCCTTAGCAAATGATTTTCCCATAAAATATGCAAATAAGTGAAAAAAGTGACCCTTATTTTCTTTTTCTATTTTAATCTACATAATGATGCTTTGTTTTTTTATTATTTTCTTTTCTTTTAAATCTTTATTTTTCTCTCTAGTAATCTATAAAACCAAATAGATCGTCAAGACATTTAACGAGTGGCGAAATAATATTTATTGATTGGGCTTTACAATATTATCGTCCCCAAGACCTTATATTAGACTAGCACTCACACATCTAAACGGGAGTAAAGATTTCCATGGATACTATATGCGAAGCTGGTCAAGATGTGCGGTGGAGCATGATGAAACAGCACATGGTGGATAGTGTCCAACACCTTAATCCCCCGAAAGATTTTTTTACTCACATCGATTACACACGCATTTGCAGGGAGATGATCGCTATTATTTATTAGCAGCTTCAATTGACCAATCCTTAACCCTTTACAGGAGAAACTCAGATGGGGAGAGTACTTTCTTTGTTTCTACTCTGTTCTGAAGAGGGTGATAAAACCCAGAAATGGTTTAGTTCTTTTTGAGAAAATATGTATATCAAAGTCAATGATGCTGATATTTAGCTTTGGATGGGAAGAATTGCTACACTATTTTTATTTTATATATATATCAAAACACTGCTATGCGCTGCAGTGTTTTGTATATATAGTATGGATGGGAAGAATTGCTACACTATTTTTATTTATATATATATATCAAAACACTGCTATGCGCTGCAGTGTTTTGTAGTACATAGTAGTGCACACTGCTCAATCCAATGGCCCACCCCCACCCTCCCTCCCCCAACTGCGCCCGCCACTGCCTGCTGCCCACCCCCGGTGACTTTCCACCGCTCCCCTCACCCCTTCTTGTCACTCCCCCTTCCCGCCTCCCCGGCTTTCTGCTGCTCCCCTCGCCTCGGTCGAGTGTCCAACCTTGATCACTCCACCAAGGCCGTGCTTCTGCCAGCCCCCTTGCCCTATTTCTCCCAACCCCCTCCTGCCCTGTTTCCAACCCCCTCCCCAACCCCCCCCCTAACCCGGTTTCCCCCCCACACCGCCGGTTTTGCCCCCACCCTGCGTCATCTCCCCTTGCTGCTCCATTCCACCCTCACCGCCCGTTTCACCCCCTCCCTGCGCCGGTGCCACCTACATCACCGCCGGAGGTGGCGCGACAAAATAGAGGGGGAAGGATAGGATGATGACAATTTTGTAATAAAAACTTAACTTGTTCCTGACACGAGTCAATATTACGAAATAAATATTAAAAATAAAATACTATAAAATAAAAACTTGACTCACTCTAGCTCGAGTCAATATTATGAAATTAATTTTAAAAAAAATTTAAAACTAAAATACCATAAAATAAAAACTT
This sequence comes from Piper betle, assembly GCA_033002965.1. Lineage (NCBI taxonomy): Eukaryota > Viridiplantae > Streptophyta > Magnoliopsida > Piperales > Piperaceae > Piper > Piper betle. The sequence continues at coordinate 11,899 of JAURVB010005045.1, forward strand.
AGACTCACTTCTGCTCGAGTCAATATTAAGAAATAAAATTTTAAAATAAAATAACATAAAATAAAAACTTGACTCTTTCTCGATTAGAGTCAATATTACAAAATTTTGCAATATTGACTTGAGTCAGGTGTGAATCAGGGGAAGCGGGGTGGCAGGGGAAGAAGCCTCCGGGTGGGGCGAAACTGGCGGTTAGAGGGGGGGGGTGTTTGGAGGGAGTGTGTCCGTGGGTGGGGAGTGCAGGAGCGGGAATGGGGTTTTTGCCCCCTTGTAGATTGTGGGCTTCAAAATCGAGAATCGAGCGGCCCATAATCAATGCGCTGCAAAAAATGGCAGCGCATTAAAGCCTCCTCTCTCTCTCTCTGTATATATATATTTAGTATTACATGCTTCCACATGCCACCCATGTTCGTTGTTCCAATCAACTCCAACATAAGACAATAAACGGGACATTCGACTCTACGTCTTGTCCTGAGCTTTGGCCTCACTCGTTGTCGTCTATGTTCATTGAAACAAATTCCGAAAATAAATAAAGTACATAAAGAACCAGCATAGAGTATTGTTGGGGCTTATATAATGGCCGAGAGCACTACGCTTGTCATCAGAGTCAATTTCTTACCCTCCAAGACTCAAATGGACGATTTCTCGTTAAAATTTTTTTTTGGTAGTGTATCTCTTTTCTGTAGACATTTGAGTTTCCTTATCCTTTATTCCGTTCTCAAATTAATCCTTGAAAGTGTATTATTTATTCATTCCCCACTCAAAAGCAAAGTTAAAGTATCTAAAATAGGTGTTAAGCGGGTCCAAAAATTTAATCCAAAATGACTAGTATCCACATTTATAGCAACCGAAAAATTTTAGAAAGCCACTCCTATACGTGTCTTTTATAAGCCTTCTAATACAAAACATATACGTCAACCATTTCAAAAAACCTGTGATTCGAGTTAGATTTTTACATTAGTAAACCAATCAGTTTAGCCATTGATTCGAGTTAAGTCAGTTACATGACATGTGTGTTAAGCGGAGGCCGATCGTGTGTTATGAGCGATGAGAGTCAAATATACGTAAGTATATAATAACAACATCAGAAAAATGATGAGAAATAAGTTATAAAATATTTGACAGTATCCCAATTATTTTTTTAAAGTATTTGAACATATAATTATTTTTAGGTCGAATAATGTATTAAAATGCGTTAGATAGTAGTTTGGGTGAATTATTAGTTATAGAATATGTTATTTTGATGTTATTAATTGTATTATATTTTATTATATTTTTCATATTTTTGGATTTTTTAGAATTTATTATGAGTTAGTTATTATTTTTACTTGAGTTGGACTCGAGTTAACTTTAAATTAGAAGATTGCCATCCAATCCATCACCAAGAAGTTCCCTCCCCTCCTCCCGATAACCACCCTGATGTCGCCGCCAATGCCACCTCTTGCCATGGCACCACCTCTAATCGACGCTGCCAAGTTCCACCAGAGCGTCACCGAGCCATCCCACACCATCCCGGTCGCTGCCTCGCTTCCATGACGAGATAAAGCCGCTAGAACTTACCGCGCTTCCGATTCTGACTCTGTTGTCAGCCATGCCGCTCCTCCTTCTCTTCCCGTTGACTCGTATGAACCCTTCCCCCTGCCATGTGCCACTGCCAAGAACGGCACAAGGCTGATTGGGCAAGCCAAGTGACCCCAAGCGACCCAAGGCTGCTGCTAGTGACCGTCGCCACCATCACAACCCTTGCCCCCACCGTGGTCGTGTCAAGCATGCTAAGCCAGTGCCAACCCACAGCCCCGACCACACCGCTGGAAAGCCACTAGAAAATTGCTGAAAAACTGAATTTCCTGGAATTCCACAAAAATCATCGGATTTTTGCCAATTCCATCCAGGCAAACCTGATCGAACTTTAGATGTTGCAGGGTACTGACTTCGAGTCCCGAAATATGCGACCAAGCCCTATACGTTACCGATTTTTGACAATGTGAGGCATAATTACCTTCGACCTAATTATTTAAAATGAATGATTATTAATATGAGCATGTTAGGATTTGATTGATTGACATTAGTAATTACTTTGATTGTAAATAAAAATAAATTTTGCATGATTTGAATGATATGAAATAAATGTTAATGACCTAATTAGGTAAATTAAGTATAAGTTTCTAATTAACTCCGATGTAATTTAGATAACCATGATGTGAATTGATGTGAATAGGGTTGATAAATATGTTATTTAGGATGTGTGGATGCATGATTCAAATAATGGCGGTTAGCTTTTGGATTTGACGTTTAGGTATAGAGTAGGGGCTCGCCAGTTAGGTACGTGGACACTAGTTGAGCTTCTACCAAGTTTGTTTATGACTCACTTCTTGTTTGATCTTCTATTATATTGCGATTTGATTTAATAGGTATGCGGATATGTCAAGTGGTAGATTTATTGTATCCCACTCCACACAGGCCATTTAGTCGATTGCATTTTAGATTAATAACCACTGAGGATGAGATCCTTTAAGTTTATTTTAGAAAACTCAGATCCAGATCATGATGCCTTCGGGCCTACTATATTACAATCCCTACCCAAACCTATGTATATATAATTTTCACGATTTTTCCATTGAGATGTGAGACAAGGGGAAAGTTGACTCCAGTACACTGCTAGTGGTTGAACGTGCCACTTAAAGTGGGCTCTAGATTGGTGAACTGGCCATTCTATTCTTGAGGGATTCTAACAACTCTACATTTTGAGTTCCTCAAACTTGAAGAAGTGTAGAGGATTATGAGTACTACAATGCAACGTATGCATAGACTTGTAGATTCAAAGGGTACTGAAGGCGATTGCCTGAGAGTACTTGGCCTCTATGCTCAAGGCTAGGAGTTATATAGAGGATGTAGATGATTTTAGGATAATTGATTTTCTTGAGCGTGCGATTGTTTGAAAATGTCGAGGCATCTCACAAGTCAGAATAGGACTCTGTTCAAGCCGAGGCTTAAGCTTCTAATTAGTGCCCATATGAGTGATTCTAATGAAAAAAATATATGATTGATTTCATTTAACATGAGAGTTAGCTCTCATGTGCCAGTTTGATTATGTAGTTATTATGGTAGAAAAATGCTATAATGTTTGATTGTAGGAAATGTTCTCTGTGAAAAGTCATGAAATGTTTTGTGTATGCTTATTATTATGCATAGAATGGAATAGGTTGAGCAATTGGAGTCAAAACTTGATTCAGGAAGATGAAAAATGATTATGATGTGAATGTTGAGAGAAAAGCACCATGTTTTGGCAGTGTTTTATGTTTTATCATTATGTATATATATAGTTTGTCATTGACAGGGCGGTTCCTATTGCACTTTTAGGGGAGACTGTCTATTTTGTTTTAAAAATTATTGCTTTTCAAATTTTAACGGGTTTGTTTTGTTTTGGATATGAATTGCATATCACATCATGTATGTAGAACAATGTTAATATTTAAACTTCTTATCAATGCATTGAATGTTTGCATCACCATTTTGAGACCTTGAGGGTGGATCCTGGTTGGCTTGACCGAATTATGTAGATTAGCAAATGGTTTGGTTGCCAGTAGCATTTCTGGTCCAGTTCTCAGGTAAACCAAATTGGGGTGTTACAGTCTTGGTATCAGAGCTAACATTTGGTTAATTAAGATAGTAGATTTTATTATAGGTTACATGTGTGCAAAAGTTGCTTCGAGTTGTGCTAACAAGTATATTTTTATTTTATTGATTTTGTTTGTAGATTTTCTTACCAATCAGTGGTTTGACAGTACATTCAGGTTAGAGCAATGGATCATAACAGGATGGTGAGACAGAGGACACAAATTAGGGCCCCATCCCCTCTATTGCCTGGACAGGGCAGTCACAACCATGGTTAGAGTGACACAACATCTAACTGATCCAGGACTACCATGCTACCAGGAGAGCCCAGTGTGTCATTCTTAGTTAGTTGATGTAGTTAGAGCCGTCGCCATGACAATCATCGTAGTAGTAATAGTAGTCGACAGTAAAGAAAAGCAGCAATTGCTAGATTGGCTGAGGCTGAGATACAGATGCAGTAAAACTAAGAGGAATTTAAGAGAGAGCTTAGATAGATAGTCCTCTCAGTGGCCAGAGTAAAGAAGAGACTAGCAGTGGATGATGAGGCATAAGGAGAGCCAATAGTTCCTTTGGGCCTTCTACCTTTGCAAAAGAGGACCATAGTTGCAAAAATCAGAATCGGAATCAGAATCGATTTTCGAGGGAGTCATTGAATCGGATCGAATCGGTTTAAATGTCAAGAATCAGTTCAGTTGAATAGGTCCAAATCGGTCTAATCGGTCATATATAATAATTTGACAATTCATAACATAAATATATAAAAATTAGGTATTGATGTCATTTTGATATTATTGTGTATATTATATTTTATGTATTTATATTTTTGGATTTTTAAAAAATTATTTGGAATGAGTTATTATTTTTTACTTGAGTCGGAATTGAGATCAACTTTTAATTATGAGCACATCGCCACCCGCAACCCTGCACCTTCACCATTACCGCCGCCACCAGCAACCTGCCCCGCCCCACCCTCTTCCCCCGCTAGCCCCGCCCAGTCCCCCTCCTCGCACCTCTGCCCCACCCTAGCACCCCCTTCCCGTTGCCTTGACCTGTCCCCACGCCGGCCCCACCCCGCCTCGTCCCGTCCCCCTCCTTGGGCCTCTACCCCGCCCCACCACCACCTTTCCATCAGTCCCGATTGTCCCACGCGCATGGGCGGTGGTAGACCAATGGAGGGAGGGTGGAGGCAATGGGCGACGGCGGAGGCAGATAGCCAGAGAGGAGGGGTGGCGGCGGCGGAGGGAGAGTTACGGGCAATTCCATCATTTTAAACTTTTGAATCCCATTTTGCCTATATGTAAATAATTTATTTAATATAAAACTAAGGATATTTTAGTATTTTACCCAAAACCAATTCCTTACCCGATTCGATGCCAATTTTCAATCAGATCGCACCTGATCCAATTTAAATCGGCCGATTCTAAGTGGAATCAACCGATTTTTCCATCTATGAAGAGGAACTACTTCAACAATACCTCCTATGTTCGCTCTATTTTAGACAAAAATGGGCTCAGATGTCAGTGGACCTATAGTAGCAGGTAGTGGGCAGATCGCAGGTGGGAGTATACCCGGAGGATTTGACAGTGTACTAGCAGGTATGGCTAAAGGCCAGAGAGGCGGACACCAACAACCACCTAGGCAGTAGTAGAGGGGATAGAACCAGAGAGGGTATATGGCTAAAGGCAGGCTAGACACTAGAAAGGTAGGCAGTAGCCACCACCAGCTTAGGATCAGAGGGACCAGAATCAGGTGGTGATACCAACAACACCTCTTTCTCTAGCATAGTAGTAGCCAGTATAGATGTATCCAGACATAGTGGCGGACGCACTAGAGAAAACGAGAGTCGTGACAGGTCTTGTCGTAGGCTTTTTACCTGCACTAGTCTTATTAGTTTTGGTTGCACACATTCCTTCATTTCATACACACACACAAGTAGAATTGGAGGTAAGATAGAAGAATTAGGACATTCACTATTAGTGTCCACTCCCACCAGTAGTGGTATAGCTATAAGTGAGTGTATGCATAATGTCCCTTTTGAGATTCAACAATGACAACTTGTAGCAGCGCATGT
>JAURVB010005046.1:0-14454 GCA_033002965.1 Piper betle
CTTCTCTTTATATAATGTCATGAAGGCCAGGGTTTGTGAAAACTTACTTCTTATTTTACCATCTACGACGATGGAATGTAGTTTTTTCCATGGATTTCAACCAGTAAGATGCTTCCTCCTGAAGCATGCAAAGCAAGCATGTTGCCAACCTCACTTGATGGCAGTGGGGTATAGACAGAGCCCTAAACTATTTTATGGTAATATCTATCCATCTCTCTGCCTTCATTGGATCAATCCCTCCGACAAATAGTTTAGCTTCATTCTTCCTGAACTTTTCCACAGTGTAACGGTCACTATCATCAACAGCTGGCGGCATCACTTGTCGGACAACTGGTGGCACTGGGTTTGGATGCTCCCCTTGCCTCGTCCGGATTAGCCCAACCCTGTCCACCCTTGGGCACTTCCACCGACACATCCGGGAGCATTCTAGGACCTGCTGCTGAGTTTGAGGCTCCATTCCTTCTACCACCCCCGGTAACCACTGGGGGCTTGAAGCTCGGCACCAGCCCCTGTATGGCTGTCAGGATTTGGGCCAATACATTCTTTGTGTTCGGGCGCTACTGTAGTAGATCGGTTTCTCTGTCGGCAAGTGCCTGCCATCTGAAACGGCCAAAAATTTTTCCCATCATGCTTCATTAATATGTTCTCTTCCAATTATGACTTAGGTTTATTAGCAGAATGAATTTAGTAATTCAAAACACAACATTGTGGGAAAAGATAATTATTGGACTTTTCAGCAAGGTACTTAAGTCATAAAAAGTGAGCTTGTGGGAAACCGTGCTCTGATGCCACTTATTACGACCTGCCCTAACCTGCCCGGGTGTTACTTAAAAGTTAAATGTTGTAAACATGCTATTCATGAACTTGAATCTTAACACCGGAAAATAAGTAAGGAAAATGTATAAATCATAAAAATAAATCATGTTCTAATAGTATGTGACAAAACTTAAAAATAAAGTAACTCGAAAGTCCCACAGTCACAGGACCATTTCTCATACCATTTATAACACAAGCAGAAAAGGAAGTCCAATTTATTATCAATTCACCAAACCTTAGGTTGGTAGGAGATCCACCTGACCACACTTTTATTCCTTAGTCCAAAGCTGCTCAAGCTGCGGAGGCACTTCTGTGTTAGTGATAAAACCACTATGCCACATAATTAAATTAAACAAGTTAATAAAACTCCTTATTATCATTTCACAAGTCTTTTAGTAATTACGAGCCTATGCGGAGCTCTTAATATGATGGGAGGGGTGGCCAACCCAATCCGGCTGCCATCCCATGCATGCACACACACGCTACGTGTAACGACTTGGTCCGAACCAGGCATGGTGTTACCTAAAAATATAATTGATTAAACAATAATCATCTCTCTAGAACATGATTCATAATACAGCGAATAAGTCTAGCAGTTGAATAACTCATAAAAATAAATCATGTTCTGATAGCATGTGACAATAGTATAAAATAAACTAACTCACCATTCGAGTCTCACAGACCATTTACCGATAGCCACATTTATAACACAAGAAAAATAGAAGGAAGTCGCAATTTAGTTATCAATTCTCCATACCTAGGTCGGTAAAAGAAGCACCAACCACACGTCTATTCTTCAGCCCAAAGCTGCTCACCTGTGGATGACAATTCTGCGTTAGTGGTATAGCCACTAAGCCGACATAATTAAATGAAACAAGTCAATATAATCCCTATTATCATTTCAAGAGACTTTTAGTTGTTATGAGCCTATGCCGAGCTCGTTATATGCTAGGAAGGGTGCCACCCCACCCAGCTACCATTCCATGCATGCGCACACACACTACGTGGCCCACGGCCTATAGTTACCGATATTTGCCATTGACTTACCCTCTCGGTATCACAAGTGTATAATAAGCCTACTTGCACCACTGCGCCCTGTCACCACCTTTCGGCGTGGGGGTAGATATTCAATCTTTCAGGGGGTGCTGCCCAGCTGAATTGAGTCAGCCCCAGTTACGTTTCAGTGCATAGTGTTCATATACTCAAGTCGACCAAGACTCCCACATGCTAATTTTGAAGGTGTGGCCCCGTGTCGGACTGAATCAATTCCTTGACCGCAATTTCATTCCAGCGCATGGTGGTCGAATCTGGGCTTAGGCCGACCAGGGCTGTCAACAAGGGAAAATACAACATTTCAAATAATTATACAGACCTGGATAGTTCGTAAGTGAACTCGCAACAACGACCAAAGTTCCTAATCTCGGCGAGAACATAAAATTATGTATAAGTATAATTTTATTCAAGTAGAAATGCATGCAACTATTAATAATATTAAATATTAAATTCTCAATAATCTAGTGACATAATTAATTATTCATGTGGCATAATCATTTAAGTCCTATTTTACCTTTTAAATTAATTATCTAATCATAATTAACACATAACAAATGATAAAAAAATTATCAAAATATAAATAAGTATTTAATTATCCTTTGTGATGATAATTGCTCAACCATTATCTTGACGATTTAGCTTACGATTATAATTTTTTATCGCTATCATTATTAATAGTAATTTAATTAATTAAGTCATTCAATTAAATTAATTAAATTAATTCAATAAATTTGTATTATACTAATTCAAAGATATTACTAATACAATTATTTAAAATTATTCAACTCAATAAAGTTTTGAACTTTATTTATTTTCATTATGCTACTTAGGTTCGACGCTTGTGATTTTTACACGATTATAGTTTAATAACCTATTTTCTACCATACTAACCCATTATTAAAATAATCACTTTATTTACCTAATATTAAATTTACATATGGTAAAGGTAAAATCATTATTTTATTAATTACTTATAATCCTCCGATTTAATTTAATCGTTTGTAGTACGCCGATTAATTATCGACCGTTTATCATTACCGTATTTTTTTATTACTCGTGGCGTTTTCGTACAATAATTAATTAGTTTAGTAACTTTATCTATAACCAATTAAAATGATTATTTTTTAAAGATTTATTACGAGCTAGTATTATTTTCTTAACTCGAGTCGGTATCGAGTCAACACATATTTACAAAACTACTATCTTCTTCTTCCCCAACAGTCCCTTCTTCTCCTACCTTCTTCTTTGCACCCAAAAACCAGTCTGATGACATCTTCTTCTTCAACCCAAAACCATATCACGAATCCATCAACAGCAACCTTCCCCAGCAATCCAATTGGAAGCCTAAAGTCCATGCTTTACAGCAGCTATCCAAGGCGACACCGTTCTGCACCAAGGCGTGCGACTCCTGGCCAGCAGCACCACCGGGACTGCAAGGTGAACTCTGTCCGGCCAGCAGCACTGCCGGGAATGCTCCCGTTCTCCCTGCACGACAACCCAACATCAAGGCCAAGCGCTGTGAGCATGCACGGCGTGAGCCTTAGTCGGCGAACGGGTATAGATGTCTGGAATTCCCTTAGCGTTGTCCCCCACTACTCTGCCCATAACCAGGTGTAATTCCGCCACCACTCGGAAACCAGGGACACGGCAAGCCATCCCTTCGACCCAGCAACCAGAGAGGTTGTCGGGGTGTGAGGGAATGCCTTGCAACTTGTTTACAGTCGCCCATCCTTGCCCAAATTCTTGCACTCGTCGGCCATGGCGAATTTCAGTTTCCAGTTTAGTTTTAGTTGTTTATTGTTGATTTCAGACTTTATTTCTCATGTTTATCAACCTTATTATCAATTAAAAAGAATATGCATGCAAGAAAATTAAGAAGAGGGAGATAGGAAGGATACCCAAGCAAGGAAGAAGCACCGGTAAGGAAGAGGAGAACTAGGCGGCTAAGGTGAGGAAGACGTCCCTTATAAAAAATGAAATGAAAATGACGGCTAGGGTATGTAAAAATACCCCAACACCCGTATTTCATTTAACCAGGTAACCACATAAATAATAAAATTATAATAATTAACCGGGTAGAGAATAATAATAATTCTCCAACGTTCGGTCCAACCAGGACTGCGTTTGGTCCTTCCCGGACCGCGTTGAATATATTATTTTTCTTTTCCTTTTTGTCACAGTCTTTACACTACGTGACCCACGGATTGTAGTTACCAATATTTGCAATTGACTCACCCTCTTGGTATCACAAGTGCATAATGAGTCATCTTTCGCCACTGCGCCTTGTGACCCCTTTGGCCTGGGGCAGTATTTAATCTTTTAGGGGTGCTGCCTTGTGTCCAAATTAAGTCGACCCCGGTTGCACTCGGCGCATGGTGATCAGTTATGAACTTCAGTCGACCTAAGACTCCCATATAGTAATCTTAAAGGGTGTGGCCCCGTGTCAGACTGAGTCAATTCCTTTACCCTGATTGCACTCAGTGCATGGTGGGTGAATCTGGGCTAAGGCCTACTAGGGGTGCCAAAAACGGAAAATACAACATTTTAAATATTTATACGGACCTCGATAGTTCGTAAGTGAATCTACAAGTGTGACCAACGAACCTAATCTGAACGAGAACATAAAATTATACATAAGTATAATTTTATTTGCGTAGACAGGCAAGCAACTACATGACTAATATATATATCTTTATGAAAATTTGACAACATAAAACTTGCAACATTCAACAATCTTAAATATTAATTTATTCATGTGACATAATCATTTAAGTCCTACTTTACATTTTAAATTAATTATCTAAATCATAATTCACAGTTCAGTAACGATAAAATAATTATTTACTTATAAGCAAGTATTTAATTACTATTATTAGTATATTTTCCTTTGAGATGATAATTACTTAACCACGATCTTGGCGATTTAATTTATGGCTTTAATCTTTAATCATTATAATTATTAATAGCAATTTAATTAATTAAGTCGTTCAATTAAATTATTTTAAAATATTTGTATTATCGTAATTCAACGATATTACTAATTATTTTCAAAAAAATGTTTGAACTTTATTTATTTTCATTATGTCATTTAGGTTCAGTGGTCGTGATTTTTACACGATTATAGTTTATTAACCCATTTTCTTCCTTACTGACTCATTATTAAAATAATCACTTTATTTACCTAATATTAAATTTAATATGGTAAAGGTGAAATTATTATTTTGTTAATCACTTATAACCATCCGATTTAAAATTAATCGTTTGTATTATGCCAATTAATTATTTACCATTTATCATTACTATATTTTTATTACTTATGGTGATTTCGTATAATAATTAATTACTTTAGTAACTTTAACCCATAACCCACTAGAATAATTATTTTAAAGATTTATTACGATTTCGTATTATTTTTAACTCGAGTCGGTGGCGTGTCAAGCATATAATACAGATTTGCCATCTTCTTCTTCCCCGATGTTCTTCTCTTTTCCTACTTTCATCTTTGGCACCAAAATAGGTCACGACCTTCACTAACTGCTTCCCCAACAATCCAATTGAACAACTCTATTGAGAACCCCAACACAGCGTCGACAACACAATAAAAACAGACAGCAAGGAAGCCTCAAGTTCGTGCTTTACAGCAGCGATCCAAGGCGACACCACCCTGCACCAAGGCGGCGCATGAAGCCTGGCCAGCAGCGCTGCCAGGGGAGCTTTCCTTCTCACCGCACGACAACCCACAACATCAAGGCCATGCTGTGAGAATGCACGGCATGAGCCTTGGCCAACGAAACCCACAGCGTTGCCCACTATCCAAACGCCATGCATAGAAATCATAAGACGCTAGAGACTGCAACACAGTTATACTAAACAAACCAATTACATAGCATAGGACGTTGATGAAGCAACAGCAAAAGCAAGGCGTTCTTGAACTGATGAAATGCCCGAAGTTAGCATGGCGGTCATGAAATGCAATGCATGTTTACAGGAGAACAAAACAGCAAGCAAAATGAGTGAAAAAATGACAAGAAAAGCATACCAAACAGGACAAGAAGACAAGGTGTAAGAACGTTGCCAAGAGAGGAGAGCAAAAAGGAGAGAAAGGCGAAGAAGATGAGAATGATGGCTAGGGTGAGGAAGAGGAAGGTGCCCCTCATAAAAATGAAAGGAAAATGACGGCTAGGGTATGGGAAAACACCCCAACACCCGTATTTCATTTAACCGGGTAACCACGTAAAGAATAAAATATAATATTTAGCCGGATAGAGAATATCATATAACAATAATATAATAATATATTTAATTTCTCCAACGTTCGATCCCGAGTCGAAAATATATATATATATATATCCACAATCTTTACACCTACCCAAATTTCCGAAAATTCATCAAGGTGGTACTGAGATATAGGGTAAGGTGTGGACCATGTTTCGTTGAAATCAAATACACTTGACCTCTTTTAGGGTAATTTACAAACGGAGTGAAAACTATGGTTTTCACCCAACATCTTTACACTTTTCGTGTATACACCACTAAAACACATTTATATGATTATTGACCATTCCCAAAATATGCATCATTCAAGTAGACAATTATTTTAGTATCACATAATTTTACAAGATTTTCTTACTTTAAAATTCCTGGCTTAAAATATACCACAATAAAAAATCATGCTCATAGTCATAAGTGGGAATGGACTATAGATCTTTAACATGGTTAACCACTTTTAAAGAAATGACTTAGGCCCATTACGTTACACTTTGGTCCGGGTCGTTACAACTTGGTATCAGAGCAACCTGGACTATGGACGTTGTCTAAGGCTACTGGTCACGGGCCAGAGAAGGAAGTGTGCTGAGGCAAGCAACGGTGGCTGTGTGTGGGAATTTTGGGAATGAAATTTCCTAAGGTGGGTGGATTGTGAGATCCGTCAACATAGTCCAACATCTAATACCTACTAGGCAAGCATCTTGTTTATAAGTGGGAATGAACTATAGATCTTTAACTTGGTTAATCATTTTCAAATAAATAACTTAGGCCCCTTACGTTGCACTTTGGCCCGGGTTGTTGCAATTGGTATTAGAGCAACCTGGTTCCATATTAGATGGTGGGCTGGACAACGGACGTTGGCTAAGGCTACCAGTCACGGGCCAGAGATGGACATGTGCTGAGGCTAGCAGCAGAGACTGTGTGTAGGAATTTCAAGGGAAAAATTTCCTAAGGTGGGTGGATTGTGAGATCCCTCAACTTAGTCCCACATCTAATACCTACCGGGCAAAACTCTTGTTTATAAGTAGGAATGAACTATAGATCTTTAACTCGGTTCTCCATGTTAAAAGAGCTGACTTAGCCCATTGCGCTGTAATTTGGGCCGGGCTATTACAAATGGTATTAGAGCAACCTAGTTCTATGTAAGATCGTGGCTCGGATTATGGACGGTGGCTAAGGCTACCAGTCACAGGCAAGAGAAGGACGTGCGTTGATATTACCAACGGAGGCTGTGTGTAGGAATTTCGGGGTTGAAATTTTCTAAGATGTGTAGATTATGAGATCCCTCAACCTAGTCCCACATCTAATACCTACCAGGCAAACATCCTCTTTATATGTGGAAATGGACTATAAATATTTAACTTGGTTAACCACTTTTAAAGAAATAACTTAGGCCCATTACATTCCACTTTGGGCCGGGTCCTTACAAATGGAATCAGAGTAACATGGTTCCGTGTTAGATGGTGGGCTAGATTACGAATGTTGGCTAAGGCTACTGGTCACGGGCCAAAGAAGGGCGTGTATTGAGGCTAGCAACGGAGCCTGTGTGTAGGAATTTCGGGAGGAAATTTCCTAAGGGGCGTTGATTGTAAGATCCCACAACTTAGTCCCACATCTAATACCTACCAGGTAAAACTCCTGTTTATAAGTGGGAATGGACTATAGATCTTTAACTTGGTTCTCCACGATTAAAGAGATGACCTAGCCCATGGCATTGCACATTGGGCTAGGTCGTAACATAGGGAATCAGAGCAACCTGGTTTCGTGTTTGATGGTGGGCTGGACTATGAACGTTGGCTGAGGCTACAAGTCATAGGCCAAAGAAGGACATGTGCTGAGACTAGTCACAGAGGCTGTGTACAGGAATGTTGTGGTAGGAATTTCCTAAGGTGGGTTTATTGTGAGATCCCTCAACTTATTCCCACGTCTAATACCTACCGAGCAAAACTCCTGTTTATAGGTAGGAATGGACTATAGTTCTTTAAGTTGGTTCCCCACGTTTAAAGAGATTACTTAGCCCATTTCTGTTGCACTTTGGGCCGGGTCGTTACAAATGGTATCAGTGCAAGCTAGTTTCGTGTTAGATGGTAGGCAGGACTACAGACGTAGGCTAAGGCTGCCTGTCATGGGCCAGAGAAGGACGTGTGCTGAGGCTAGCAATGGAGGCTGTGTGTAGGAATTTTGGGGACAAAATTTCCTAACGTGGATGGATAGTGAGATCCCTCAACTTAGTTCCACATCTAATACCTACCGGGTAATGATCCTGTTTATAAGTGGGAATGGACTATAGATCTTTAACTTGGTTCACTACGTTTCTAGAGAAGAGATAGCCAATTGGGTTGCACATTGGACTGGGTCGTTACAAATGGTATCAGAGCAACCTGGTTCCGTGTTGGATGCTGGGCTGGACTACGGATGATGGCTAAGGCTACCGGTCACAGGCCCGAGAAGGGCGTGTGCTGAGACTTGAAACAGAGGCTTTGTGTAGGAATTTCAGGGCTAAAATTTTCTAAGGTCGGTGGATTGTGAGATCCCTCAACTTAGTCCCACATATAGTACTTACTAGGCAAAGATCCTATTTATAAGTGGGAATAGACTATAGATCTTTTACTTGGTTCACCACATTTAAAGAGTTGACTTAGCCCATTGCGTTGTACTTTGGGCCAGGTCGTTACAAATAGTATCAGAGCAACATGGTTCCATGTTAGATGGTGGGATAGACTACGGACATCGCCGAAAGCTACCAGCCACGAGCCCGAGAAAGATGTGTGCTTAGGCTAGCAACGGATGCTGTGTGCATGAATTTCGGGGTCGAAATTTCCTAAGGTGGGTGGATTGTGAGATCCCTCAACTTAGTCCCACATCTAATACCTTCCGATAAAAGATCCTACTTATAAGTGGGAATGAACTATAGATATTTAACTTGGTTAACCACTTTTAAAGAAATGACTTAGGCACATTACATTGCACTTTGGGCCGGGTCGTTCCAAATGGTATTAGAGCAACCTGGTTCCACGATAGATGGTGGGTGGATTGTGAGATCCTTCAACTTTGTCCCACATCTAATACCTATTGGTAAAAACTCCTGTTTATAAGTGGGACTGGACTAATGATCTTTAACTTGGTTCGCCATGTTTAAAGAGATGACTTAGCCCATTGCGTTACCCTTTTGGCCGGGTTGCTACAAATTGTATTAGGGTAACCTAGTTCCATGTTAGATGTTGGGCTGGACTACGGAGATTGGCTAAGGTTGCCTGTAATGACCCGGCCCAAAGTGCAACATAATGGGCATAAGTCATTTCTTTAAAATGGTTAACCCAAGTTAAAGATTTATAGTGCATTGAACTGGCCCAGGTGTTACTTACAATATCATTGAAATAAACATAACTTCAAGAACGTGAATTCTAATTCAAATATATATCTAGAATTTATAAATCATAAAAATAAAACATGTTCTGATAGCAATGGACTTCCTTTTATTTGATGCATTGTCACATGCTATAAGAACATGTTTTATTTTTATGATTTATAAATTCTAGACTTATTACCGTATTAGAATTCATGTTCTTGAAGTTATGTCTACATCAATGGTATTTTAAGTAACATCACGGCCCAGAGAAGGATGTGCTGAGACTAGAAACGGAGGCTGTGCGTAGGAATTTTGGGGTGAGATCCTTCAACTTAACCCCACATCTAATACCTACCAGGCAAACATCCTGTTTATAAGTAGGAATGGTCTATAGATCTTTAACTTGGTTAACCACTTTTAAAGAAATGACTTAGGCTCATAACGTTGCACTTTGAGCTGAGTCATTCCAAATTGTATTGGAGCAACCTAGTTCCATGATAGATGGTGGGTGGATTGTGAGATCCCTCAACTTAGTACCACATTTAATACCTATCGGGAAAACTCTTATTTATAAGTGGGAATGGACTATAGATCTTTAACTTGGTTCACCACGTTTAAAGACATGACTTAGCTCATTGCATTGTACTTTGGGCAGGGTCATTACAAATGGTATCAGGGCAACCTCGTTCTGTGTTAGATGGTGGGCAGGACTACAGACATTGGCTAAGGCCGCCAGTCACGGCCCAGAGAAGGACATGTGCTGAGACTAGCAACGGACACTGTGTGTACCACATCTAATACCTAAGGCGGGTGGATTGTTAGATCCCTCATCTTTGTCACACATCTAATACCTACCGGGGAGGACTCCTGTTTTTAAGTAGGAATGGACTATAGATCTTTAACTTGGTTCACCACGTTCAAAGAGAAGACTTAGCCCATTGTGTTGCCCTTTTGGCTGGGTCGTGACAAATAGTATCAAAGCAACTTGGCTTCGTGTTAGATGGTGGGCAAGGCTACGTACGCTGGCTAAGGCTGCCGGTCATGGGCTAGAGAAGGACGTGTGTTGAGACTTGTAACGGACGCTATGTGTAAGAATTTTGGGGACAGAATTTCCTAAGGTGGGTGTATTGTGAGATCCCTCAACTTAGTCCCATGTCTAATACCTTCCGGGCAAAGATCCTGCTTATAAGTGGGAATGGACTATAGATCTTTAACTTGGTTCACCACATTCAAAGAGAAGACTTAGCCCATTGCGTTGCACATTTGGCTGGGTCATTACAAATGGTATTAGAGCAACCTGGTTCTGTGTTAAATGGTGGCCTAGATTACGTACGCTGGCTAAGGCTGCCGGTCGCAGGCCAGAGAAGGACGTGTTCTGAGACTAGCAATGAAGGCTATGTGTAGGAATTTTGGGGACGGAATTTCCTAAGGTGGGTGTATTGTGAGATCCCTCTACTTAGTCCCATGTCTAATACGTTCTAGGTAAAGATTGTGCTTATAAGTGGGAATAGACTATGGATCTTTAACATGGTTAACCACTTTTGAAGAAATGACTTAGGCACATTACGTTGCACTTTGGGCCGGGTCATTCCAAATGGTATCAGAGCAATCTGGTTCCACGATTGTAATGACCCGCCCGAACCGGACCATGTGTTACCTAAAAATATAATTGATGTAACGATAATAATCTAGAACATGAATTGAAAAACAACAAATAAGTCTGGCAATATATAATATAAATTATAACCATAAATCGTGTTCTCTTAAATATAAAGTAACCATCCCACAGTCTCGGACCGTTTCCCATAGCTACATTTATAACACAAGAGAATAATAAGGAAGTCCAATTTTTATTATCAATTCACCAACTTGAGTTATTTTTATTCTTGAGTCCAAAGCTACTCACTTGCGGAGGCAATTCTACGTTAGTGATAAAGCCACTAAGCCGCATAATTAAATGAAACAAGTCAATAAATCCTCATTATCATTTCACGAGTCTTTTAGTTGTTATGAGCCTATGCCGAGCTCGTTATATGCTGGGAGGGGTGGCCACCCCATCCAGCTACCATCCCATACATGCGCACACACGCTACGTGGCCCACGGCCTGTAATTGCCGATGTTTGTCATTGACTCACCCTCTTGGTATCACAAGTGCATAATGAGCCGTCTTGCGCCATTGTGCCCTGTTGCCCCTTTCAACATGCGGACAAGTGTTCAATCTTTGAGGGGTTCTGACTTGTGTCAAATTGAGTTGACCCCGGTTGCATTTCAGAGCATGGTGGTAAGATGCTCAAGTCAACCAACATTCCCACATATTAATTTTAAGGGTGCAGCCCTGTGTCAGACTTAGTCAATTCCTTGACCCCGATTGCACTCGGTGCATGATGGTCGAATCTGGGCTCAAGCCGACCAGGGCTGCCAACATGGGAAAGTACAACATTTCAAATAATTATACAGACCTGGATAGTTTGTAAGTGAACTCGCAGTTGTGACCAACGATCCTAATCTGAACGAGAACATAAAATTATACATAAGTATAATTTTATTCATGTAGAAATGCATGCCACTAAATGACTAATATATATCACTACTAAAATTCAACAATATTAAATATTAAATTATTTATGTGATATAATCATTTATATTCTACTTTACATTTTAAAATAATTATCTAAATCATAATTACCACTTAATAAATAATAAAATAATTATTAATTCATAAACAAGTATTTAATTATTATTATTAGTATATTTTCTTTTGAGATAATAACTACTTAACCACGATTTTGATGATTTACATTACAGTTATAAAATTTTAATCGCTATCATTATTTATAGCAATTTAATTCATTAAGTTGTTCGATTAAATTGTTTAAAATAATTTGTATTATTTTAATTTAATTATATTATTAATATAATTATTTTAAATTATTCAACTCAATAAAGTTTCAAACTTTATTTATTTTCATTATGCTATTTAGGTTCGACGTTTGTGATTTTTTCCCGATTATAGTTTAATAACCCATTTTCTACATTAGTAATTCGTTATTAAAATAATCACTTTATTTACCTAATATTAAACTTATTATGGTATAGGTAAAATCTTTATTTTTATAAACATTTATAATCCTTCGATTTAATTTAATCCCTTGTAGTACGCCGATTAAATATCGACCGTTAATCATTATCGTATTTTTATTACTTGTAGCGATTTCGTACAACAATTAATTAGTTAAGTAAATTTAACCCATAACCCATTAGAATAATTATATTTAAACATTTATTACGAATTAGTATTATTTTTAACTCAAGCTGCGTCGGGTCAAGTAGAATTTACAAGTTTGCCACCCTTATTCTTCTTCTTCCCATAGCCATTCTTCTCTTCTTCAAAAAAGGTTCGTCCTTCTTCTCCCAGCCTCAAGACCACTTCTTTCTTGCACCTTGCTACCATTTAGATGTTCAACAACATCAAGCCAGCATCAAAACAGGAAGGATTGGCCACCTTTGGACGACGCAAGGAAGAGGACCGTTCTCCCCATGTCTGCACCAAAAACAAGGGCCCTTCTCTACCAATCCAATTGGAAGCATAAAGCTCGTGCATAACAGTAACTAACCAAGGCGAATCACGCTCTACACCTGTATGTGAAAAATGACATCCTCTATCAAAATTTATAAAAATGAAAATGACGGCTACGGTATGTGAAAACACCCCTACACCCATATTTCATTTAACCAAGTAAATAATAAACCAGGTAGAATTAACCGGGTAAAGAATATCACACGTTCGGTCCTTCCCGGACCGCGTTCGGTCCTTCCTGGACCACTTTCGGTCCATTTCGGACCGCATCCGCGTCAAATTATGATTATAAATGGGAAAGCTCTTGTTTATAAATGGGAATGGACTATAGATCTTTAACTTGGTTCACCATGTTTCCAGAGATGACATAGCCCATTGCATTTCACTTTGGGCCAGGCGTTACAAATGGTATCAGGGTAACCTGGTTGCATATTAGATGGTGGGCTGGGCTACGGACGTTGGATAAGGCTACCAGAGAAGCATGTGTGCTGAGACTAGCAACGGAGGCTGTGCGTGGGAATTTCGGGGTCAAAATTTTCTAAGGTGGGTGGATTGTGAGATCCCTCAACTTAGTCCCACATCTAATACCTACCAGGCAAAAATCTTGTTTATAAGTGCGAATGGACTATAGATCTTTAACTTGGTTAACCACTTTTAAAGAAATGACATAGGCACATTACGTTGCACTTTAGTCCGGGTCATTCAAAATGGTAATAGGGCAACCTTTGGTTTCATGTTAGATGGTGGGCTAGACTACAGACGTTGGCTAAGACTGCCGGTCATGGGCCGAGACATGTGCTGTGACTAGCAACGGAGGCTTTGTGTAGGAATTTTGGGGACGGAATTTCATAAGGTGGGTGTATTGAGAGATCCCTCAACTTAGCCCCACGTATAATACCTACCAGTCAAAACTCCTGTTTATAGGTGGAGTGGACTATAGTTCTTTAACCTAGTTCACTTTGGCACATGCTAACGCGTTTGCTCAGTATTGGCAGAAATACGAAGTCCACTACTTACAATGCAGTAAACAAGTAAATTAAGAAAATGTGAGTAATGTGCAATCGATTAAGTAATGTAAAAAATTGAGTAAAACACTGATCATACTTGTATATAACATGCTAACTGAACTATCGAACATGGTATAATACTTGATAACTAATGAATTGAATAACTAATTAATACTAATCAATACTAATCATATGACTTACTAATAAGCCATAATAGAATAATATAATTAGCACATCACATTAAACGTACTAAGCTAACTACCCATGCGACTTACATGTAAGCCTTGATAAATTAACCTAATTGAATAACATGAATACTTATTTCAATACCTTTAACAACACCAATTCTAGCATGCATCAATTATCTCTATTAAGATCGTTACAT
>JAURVB010005047.1:0-58078 GCA_033002965.1 Piper betle
TTGAAGTTGCATGTGCTACATCCTATGGATGATGATATCCTTAGGAATGCCTCTACTGCTCAACTTCCTAAAGAAAAGGTGAGTCCACTATTCGTCACGAACCTTTCATGCACTATCACAACTCCAGATTCCTTGCATCCATTGATCAGTTCGATCCTTTTCTCTTAGCTCATACTAGAAAACTATGGTCCTATACCTGATGGTTCACTATCCCCTCTCTGGGGCCACTTCCACCTACAGTCGTCCCACTACCTGCTACGACAGGTCCACTAAGATCCGGTCTCATTCTCCGGCCCTAAGTGGTAGGCAAATGGGAGTGGTTGGTGGAGTAGTCCTCTGTTGTAGGTGAAGGGGGCGGCAACGAAGGGCCCATGGGAGACTGCTAGCTCTCCTTATGGTTCTTCAACTACTGCTGGTGCTGTAGCTCTAGCCACTGAAGATCTATGTAGTTCTCTCCTGAATTCTTCTTGGTTTTGTTGCATATGTATCTAAGCTTCAGCTAACTTGGCAAATGCTACATCCCTCTCTTGCCTGGCTTCTTTTAGAAATTGACTGTCACGACGACTTTCTCGATGATGGCCCTCCGCCGTCGGTTAACTGAAACTGGTATGCACGGCCCTCCCGTAGTTGCATACATGCTTGGAGCTTGGACCACAAGTCGTGGGACTCTCCCTTTGTAGTCTCTTGGCACCCTTACATCATGGGATTTCGCATGTTTTAGATGTAAGCCAACATCAAGAGTTTCTTGGATCCCTTCAATGTCAAACTGTTCGCAGGTGTTTTCCTCTTCATCCAAGCCAAATAGTGAGATCCTTTGTTCGTTTCGAGATTAACCTTCTAAAATATCTGGCTAAACCTCTTCCCAACCTATTATATGGGCAAGCATTTTATAGATTTACATCCCGTAAGAAGGTGAACAGTGTGGATATGTATATAGGCCATAATAGTACTCTTTAAAACCCTAAGGTAGTATGGAGTATGAGGTACTACGTAATGAATTATATTTCGAATTTACCGGAACTAATAAACAGTTTGTTAGCCCACTTGAGTATTGTGGCAGGTGTAATATAGAGGATATGAGGGGGTAAGTGTTCTATTTATAAATATAAATATTAGCAGTGCATACCGACAGCACTTGTTTATGTATGTTTGCTTAGCCCGTAAAATCAATACGAAGTTTCTTTAGGATTTTGTGCGTAATAGAAAAATGCGTCATTTGCCAGTTTGTATTAATTCTTTTCGAACTAGTAATACTTATTACTGATGTTTTTCATGTATATATGCGAATTATAATCCTGAACCGACTTCGCTAGGAGGATAGATTAATATTACACTCTCTTGAGCTCATGGTTGTTATTTTCTTGCTTACTTTTATACTGCTATTTGATATATTTTAATGTATATAATAATGTCTTCTATTTTTATAATATTAAGTGGTTGTTTCGATATATTTTATCGATCAAGTCTTACAATAATTTTAAACATAACTTGACTCCATCAATTTACATTTATTTAATTACTAAGGGAAACTGAGAGTAGGGTGTTATACCATATTCTGTCCTAGAAATGTGGTTTTATTCGGGGATTAAGTTAAACAATGAGTTTCCATGCTTTCCCAACTCCAGCACGTAGGTGAGATAAGCTGACGAGTTTTACCTCACCTGGGAGCCCGTACCCAAGTGTTGCTTATCTTCTAAACAACAAGCTGCTGGCATGGCTTTAGTGGGTCAACTTAAGCCAGCTGTTATCATGACTGTCATGTCACTCTTGACATTGCAAATTCAAATCATGTTACGTGCACTTGCATAAGTTTCTAAGCCTTGGTGAGGTCCCACTGCTTTTGGCCCCATTTGCGGCTCCGAAGCTCTCCTAAGAGTTCTGTCACTAACTTGTGCTATATTCTTTATTTATCACAATAACGGCTATTCTTTAATTAAATTTTTATTCTTATAAAAATAATATATTAAAAGATCTTCATTTCAATATATAATGAATTTAGGTCTTTATTATTATTATTATTATTATTATTATTATATATACGCAAAAATAATAAAATGTGAATTACTTTTAGATGTGAACATTATTAACTTATATCATTATCGTTAATTTTTCACTTATAATTGTTCACATTAAGTAGTTATGGAAAAATGATTATGCGTAATTCTTAAAATATAGAATGTCATCCATCTGATAAAAAAATAAACAATACGATTTAAGTTTACAAAGTTTATAAATTTAAAAGAGTTCATAATCTATTATTTTTTGTATATATATATATATATATATATATATATATGGAAAACCTA
Organism: Piper betle; assembly: GCA_033002965.1. Classification (NCBI taxonomy): domain Eukaryota; kingdom Viridiplantae; phylum Streptophyta; class Magnoliopsida; order Piperales; family Piperaceae; genus Piper; species Piper betle. Next base: position 2,307 of record JAURVB010005047.1, read on the forward strand.
TCTAGTTGTAAAGGAAAATATTTGGGCCGTAACATTTAATCTAATGGCTTAGGCTACTGCCCTTTCATCTTCCCTTGTAATCTACTTTTCTTTCCCTTCACCAATTTTTCTGTACGTTACCTTCCTATTTTTTTAGTTTTCTAGATGTTCTTCTAGTGTCTAATATTTACAGGTTTGACACTCTTGCTTTCTACGATCATTTGTTCTTGTCAATAAGTGGTTGAGAATGCTAAATTGGTTTTTCTTCTTTTCGGGATCTTTTTTCAATAAAGAGTTAATTTTTTCAAAGCTATCCTCCAAATATTCAGTGATCAGCGCCAGCTCCAAACGACCTTAACAAATGAAAACTCCCATTAAACTCTGCTTAAGTCAAAGTCAGACGATTCAAGCAAAACACCGTCGTTCGCACACTAATGTATGAACCAAACTAACACCGATGGAGGGAAGAGAACAAGCTAAAGTTTCGGTAGCAATAGAAAACGTGGGTGGTTTGACGAGTCACGCCCTTATCCACCTTATCCACGGTTGCATAAATTGGAATCAGAATTAGAATCGGTTTTCGAGGGAGTCAGAATCGGAATCGGAATCGGAATCGGTCTAAATCGGCTCAGGAATCGGTTCAGTTGAATCGGTCCAAATTGGTCATATACAAAAATTTGACAACTCATAACATAAATACCTGAAATACATAATTATATAATTTTTGAACATAAATACACAAATTTATAATTTAATACAAGTATAAAAGAGCATCACAATTTATCATCACAATACCTCAATGTCATAAGTATAACATTTAATATATCATCATTTGTGTTGTATTAAATAATAACAACAAGATATTAATATAAGTCCAAAAAATGAATGTTCAGCACAATTTTACATAGTGATTATTACTAAATCATCTAATTCATCATCTGAAGCATCTTCGGAGCTGAGGTGAATTCGTTCCAACTTTGTGAAGCACAGCCAAAAAATTTGTGAAGCATAGCCAATAATTTGCAGATTTAATTTAAAAAAAAATCCAACTTTACACGAATCGGTCGGAGCTGAAGTCGGAGGCCCGGTCGGCGGCGAGTCTCGCGGCCACTGTGCTGTCGGCCGGCCACACGTCGGAGGCGAGGTTGCGAGCGGTCCGCCAGGCGAGGTCGGCAGCCCGGTCGGAGGCCCGGTCGGCCGAGTCGGTCCGGCCATACGTCGGAGGCGCGGCGGCCGAATCGGTCCGGCCACACGTCGGCGGCGACGTTGCGAGGGCGGAGGCGAGGTCGGCAGCCCGGTCTGAGTTGAGGCCGGAGTCGGGGACGCACGGCGGAGGGCGGAAACGCGGCGGCAAAGGGCGGACATGCGGCGGCGGCGATTCGTGCAACAGCGCTCTCCCGTTCACAGGGCCGAATCGGTCCGGCCACACGTCGGCGGCGACGTTGCGAGGGCGGAGGCGAGGTCGACAGCCCGGTCGGAGTTGAGGCCGGAGTCGGGGACGCACGGCGGAGGGCGGAAACGCGGCGGCGGAGGGCGGACGCTCAGCGGGTTAACGTTAGGTTTTTAAAATTAAAATTCCAATTTTACCCATGCTTAAATAATTTAATAAATATCATACCTAGGGTATTTTGGTAATTTACCCAAAAATCGATTCTTTCCGATTTACCCCGATTCCGAATCGGAGTTAACTCGGTCGGAATCGGGGTAAATCGGCCGAGTTGCGGGGCCGACCGATTCGGCCCCAAAATCGGATCGGCACGCTGCCGATCCGATTTAAATCGGCCGATTCCACTCGGAATTGGCCGATTCGTGCAACAGTGATCCACGGTGCTCGGTAGTACTGGAGGCTGTGGGTTGCGAGTGGTGGCCAGGCTAGCTCTATCTAATCCACATTACTGAAGAGATGTATTTTTAAGCCGCAACATGCAAATTGGGATGGGGTGGGAACACGCTAGTAGCGACCACCTGACGAAGACGTGGTGTTGTTGACGACATTATTTGAACGTTGGGTCAATCATGCCTGCCGCGTTGTCTCGGTCAGCATTGTTTATCATTTTTGTACCTAAACCCTAAAATTAGAGTCATTGAACGAGCCAATTAATAAATATGCGACACTCTGCTCAATTTGGCTTATTTTTAAATTTAATTTAATTTGAAATTCGATATTTAAATGTTCGAGTTTTAATTTAACTTAAACTCGAATCGTACGAGTTGAGTTTAAGTAAGACAATGCTCGACTCAACTCGAATCGGTTATAATTCAAACTCGGCTCAAAACTGACTTGTAATTCAATTCGAAATCAATTCAATAATATAATATAACCATATAAATAATATCACTCACTTACTCAAAACACATTTAAAATCGTAAATAAATCTTATTATTGATTATTCATATAAATTCTAAAAAATAATTTTACTATAATAAAAGAGCAAAATTAATTTTAATTAACATAAGTTTGCTATTTGCAGAAAATCTCTTGCACCACAACTTAGTTGTTTATCATCACTTAATTAGCTAAAATCATAAGGTTAACAAATTATACATGTTATGACTTATATAAGAGACAGACCACCATAAGTATGGATAAGATGCTAAAAAATTTACGGTTAATTACTAGTATAAGATACATATATAATTTTTTTTTAATTCTATACCAAGAATGTTCAAAAGGTTTCAAAAACATAAATTTTTAAAATTGCATGGAAAAAAATTAAGCTTTTTTAAAATTGGGCAAAAAGAATTAAGCTTTTAACACCATTATTTACCGCCTTACTAGTATTTTGCAAGCAAGGGTAGTTTTATAAATAAAAGGCGTATCATTGTCTAACATACTGACTACCACCTGCCAGTATGAGGTGGTGCTTGAAGCTTAGTTAAAACTTCAGTTTTTTGAGGCCTTGAGGTTATGTCTTGTAGTTCTTATCGTTAATTTAATTGTTCAAACTTTTCAGGCACTTAAATATGTCAGCTTTGCAGATCAAACTTTTGACAAAATGCACAAAAATGATTCCTGTTATGGTAAATCTTCATCATTGATCTCAGTCATTGTTCTCTTGTCAAGTTTGGTAATATACTTGCCTGCATATGATTCATGTAATTGTTACCTTGGAAGAGAGACAGATTTTCAAGATAAAGTGCGATGCATATATAAGCAGCGGAATTGGTCAATATAAGATTAATACCATGAAGCTTGGCGCAATGGGCTGAGTGTTGGTAGTTGGTTACCAGTGGTCAGTGCACATGAATAATGCTTTTGACGAATTTGTGTGTTTCTCCTTCTTTGATTTGTTTGGCGATGATGGTAATCACTTCATTTGGTTTGCAGGTTTGGCGTGCGTTAATAATGCAAAAGAGATATAGCGGCCAATATTACACTGTAGCTGTGTTAGTGACATTGGGATGTGCATTATTTATACTATATCCGGTGAGAATTATCAGACTTATATTTCTTACAATGTGTGATTCTCTTGTACTTTTTTTGTTCATTTGTAATGCTTAATCACAAAATTGCTAAATTTCAGCATATGGTCTGCTTCTTAACAAGATACCCCGAACTTTCTCTAACATGTGTAGGTGTGTGACTATGGAGTATGTACTATTTTTTACGATTCATTGTACTGACAATGTACGTGTACATCATCGGCTATATCTTTTTTGTCCATATGACAAAATTCTACTCATTTATCCCACCTGAGTTTTAGAAAAGGTTGCTAGTCATGTGATTTACCCTTTACAGTTGACAAACATTTGTTTTGTGCTTTCATTTCATATTTAAAAGCTGGACCCCTCACATTTTGGGGACCATTTAAATCAAATTAATTTGGTTGATGATCTGATGGAGAACCATGATGTAATGGTGGTCTCCCATTTCTAAGCCCATAAATTTACATACAAATCAAGGCCTACACCTAATCATTAGTTAGCATACACCTAACCTTTCTCTTTTTTCTAGAGTTTTTTTTCCCCTTTTATTTTCTATGGAAATATCTCATCTGCTTCAGCTTCAATGCCATCCTTGCATGCTGTGTGAGAAAATTAAAATATAAAACTCATTTTTGGCTAATTGCAGGCAGCATCTGATATTGAAGTATTTTCTTATGATTGGGAGCCTTTTCCCTCCACTGGCTTTTCTGGCTTCAATTTTTATTTTGGCAGAGGCTGTGAAAATATTGTAATTTCCTTAATGTGATTTTCCTTTGTGTATGTTCCAGGGTCGATGGCTTCTCTAGCACATTTAAGGACAAATTATTTAAGGGCTATGATATGGAAATTATTAATCAAATATTTTACACTAATGTTCGTGTGTTCTCAGCTTTTTGGGTATGCTATATATCTTTTGGTTTTCTTATGAAATATTGGCATTTTTTCCTCTTGTTGTTGAGGGTTGGAATTCCAATTTTCCAACTACAATTGCAATACTTTGTTTAGTTGTTGAATTTGGGAAAGAGTTAAAAGCAGTTTAAGCTGAATTTGAACAATTATTTAATTTATGTCGGGTGAGGTTTATGTAAATATCTTGCTCACTTTAGTTGCGTACTTCATTCTTTTAGTTTAGTCTCAGTCATGAAAACAGTGTCGAGGTAGCATCATAATCTCATGGGATTGCTTCATTCTAATTTTTTCCTCAACTCTTAATGGCTTGTGACATACTATCCATTAGTTTCATTTCAGAATCAGCCGCATCTGCATCTGCATCTGCATAGGTTGCATACAATAAGATAATTTCCTTTAGATATTGTTTACTAAATCAAGTTGATGCTCTTTTCATAACTATTCTTTTTTTATTCTTCTTATGAATATAGGCTTCACAATTCAAGGTCAAGTGCTTATGGCCATTGATTTTTTATTCCGCCTTCAGAACTGCTTATTTGATATTATGATTCTTTTTTCTGTAAGCAATTCTTCTTGTTCTTGCTTATGTAAGAAAATGGTTGATAGCTTTGTCAGAATTTTAATAAATTTAACGTGGAGCACTTTATCTTTAGATTGTTTATGCATGTCATAAAAGCTTATTAAAAAATAATGCACGTCATTCGTAATAATGCAGATTGCAACTGCTAGTCAAAATTTCATTTCTTAGACAATCCGGACATTTGGAGCTCTTACATTTGCTACCATAATGATGACAAGACAGGTATTGGCAATGGTCACATTTTATAAGCTTCTTACATTTTCTGGATAATTACTAAGTTTTTTTCTAATGAACATTTGGTAGGATTTTAGGTGTCATTGTATAATTTCTAATTTATCATTACCCTCTGCAAAGAGTATTTTTGAGGGCTTAGTTGTATATGGTCTTAACAACCTACTATTACCTCTGAGTGGAGAACAATGGATTGGAGTTGTAAGTGTTTTGGTACTCTTTACCTGTGGTTCAAACTTTTAAATCATTGTGTTAATCCTTTTCCGACTAATCCTAACTACTATTTGTTGTAGACTATTGCATTTGGTGCCCCTTTATACAAGAAGTTTCTTCTTCAACAAGTGACCACTATCCAGTTCTTTGGAGGATGCTGATGGGTTCTGTATTATTTTTCTTTAACCATGTTTTTGAAATTGTTATAATCATTAGTATATGTTTTGAGAAAGGATATTTTAGCAATTCTACTTTTTTTCAGTAGTATTAGAATCTATTTTTAGTAAGAGCGTGGGAGAGTTATTAGTAATTATCGTAGCAATTTGAAATCGAATACAATTAAAGCTTTAGTTTTGCGCTTAAGACTGCCTACTGCCCATCGTATTGTGAAGAGAGTGAAGATAAGGATAATGAGAAAGGAGGACTCATGTGACGTCATACTTCCTATTTAATTGAATATTGCCTCTTCTTATTTGTCTTGACATGATTATGTTTTTTAAAATTATTTTTATATTTTGATGTTATAATACTATTTATTTATGTAGTAAATTGAAGTACGACTAAATCCTAATTTTATATTCAATTTTTCAGATCAAAAGTGAAATAGAGTCTTTAATATCTACTTCTGTTATTTTGTTTTTACATCACGATATTCAAATACAAGTGATGTTTAAAATATCTACTTCTGTTAGTTATTATGGCGTTGATAGTTATTATAATACACTTATAAACTTTATTCATTGGGGATAATTAGTTTAAAAGTTTTTTCTATTGAATCTAGCAAGAATAATATAATAAATATATTCCTTTTACAAAATTTGTTTTTTATTTAATCTAACATCTCACAATGGATGATATTTGTTACGTTTTTTTTCCACGATGAATGATGGATAAAAGCTATCTAAATATTGATGAAGACTATAAAATAGACTTTTAATAGATTTCTTTTAATTTTGGCTTTATAGTCTAAGCATTTTTTTGGGAAACATATACTTTTGAATCGTGTCTTAGATATTTTGTAAAAAAAATTAAAACATGATTGAAATTTGAAAAAAATCTTTTTATTATTAAGACAACTTATATGTGTAAATATGTTGATAGGCTATTTTTTTTTTATTTTTAATCTTTATAATTATATATTTTTCTCTCAAATGTGCTACTTTTAACCTTATGATTGAGCTGGTTTTGAGCTCCAAAATTGGCTGGTTTAAAGCTCTTAAATGAGGTAGTTTTGACCTCCCAAACAAGTTTGTTTTGAACTCCAAAACGAGCTTGTTTCAGAGCTCAAACGGAGTTTGATTTTGAGCTCCTCAAAATTTAACAGTTTAATTGTATTTGATCATGAGGGTGCTCCAACAACATCAGAAATGTTCAAGTCGATTTCAAGTATATATGCTCAAATCTCATTTGATCCAAAGTCGAGCTCAAAGGAATTTCGAGTTGAGTTTAAACACAAGCTGAGCTCGGTTCTCTCGCTCGTTTAGTAACTCTAGTTAAAACTAGTTTGATGCCATTCACGCGTATTGAATATCTTTCCAAAGATAATAATTTTTAAAATATATTATTGATACCTTTTAATTTACATAAATAATTTGTATATAAATTTTTTACTTATTTTTAATTATTTCAATGAGGATTAAATATAATTTAATTCAAATAGATATCTTAACTTGATTTCATATACCTATTTATTTTTAATAATTATTTATAAATACATTATAATTTAATAAATTATTTACTAGTTTTAGGTGCTCATGATAACAATATAATTTACCAAATTTAATAGGTTTTTAATAAGATATGATGAAAATGTAAAAAAACTTGTGTTTTTGATAAAAAGTGCAAATTTTAAAATAAATATTTATTAAGTAATATCTTAATGAGAGGGGTAAAATTGTAATAATACTTGAGTACATGTGACAAATTTATAATGTGTGGACCCCATGGTAAAAAAACTACTAGAGATGCTATTTAAAAATAAATATTTCTTCATATATTAGACATATTATCTAATGTGTGGGGTTTTTGCCTGATGGTTTTAGTTTCGATTTGATTACGATTATGATCGAGTTGCTTTCCTGACCTTTTTGCCATGTATGTTTTATGGTATGGTATGTTCAAAGCAACGACCATAGTCTCCCCTAGTACTCAAACCTAGCCTAGTTGGACACTATGCCATCTCGGCACTTATATTAAATAAATTCTTTTGAGTCGAGAGTAGATAGGTTTAGGATTGCATTTCATGGCGAGTCTAGATTGTTTGCTGTGTGTTTGAAGCCCCTTCGAACCTTCCTAGCCCTTGTAGGACTCGTGACATGATTCCAAAGGTCGTCCTGACCACTTTAGGGTGACAAGTTTAGGTGTGACACCTTACTTATGACATCACCAAGCCATACCTTGATAGTTAGTAACTTTCCCATTTTTGTTAAAACCCCCATCTCCTTCCCCCCTTTTCACTCCTTTCTTCATCTCCCCCAACCCTCCTCCCTCTCCTTGGTCATTCTTCTTCCTTCCTTGGCCTCTTCTAGCTCCCTTCGAGATCTTCAAGCCTAGCCAAAGCCTAGGGTTGTAGGACTTGATGTTAGGAAGCCCAAATAGACCTCACTTTAGTTCTTTGTGGTAAACCTTCCTCCCCTCTTTTGCTTGTTGTGTGTGTTTGACGCTAGATCTACATATGTTGCTGCATGTTTTACATTTTTCTATGATTTTTCCCTTTATCTGGTTGAGTTAGGAGTAAATAGGTGGTCATTTCAAAAAATTTCATATATAAATTAATTGTTACATATTTTTGAATGCTCTATAGTTACTGATTTGCATAGATTTGGTAGAAAAACTCATTTTGTCGAAGACCTTTTTACTTATTGTTAGATAACAAGATTTACAACTTTGATATTAATTTCTTCATCTGATATGACTTGTATGATGTAGTAGAAGTGCCAAACATGGAAAAAAGTGGCAGCTTTCAAGGTCCCTTTGACCTGATCGTACATTTCCTCAATTTTTACACCTTGATGCAGGTATCTAATGATGTCCCCCTTATGCATGCTTGTTGATATGAGTTTAGGCTTGTTTAGGTAAATGTTTCACACTAAGATAACCACTTAAAGGGCATTAACAGAACCCCTTATATTTTGGTGTGTATACTATGATGTCTGTACGCCTAGCCATGTTCTCAGTTTTTCTCCGCTACGAGCTAATTAAAAGTGGTTAATAAAATCTATTAAAATTATGGTTGGCCCAACTAATTATCATTTAGAAACTTGGAATGTTTGGTTTAATTTAAAAATCATTTAGGTGGTTAGTTTGATCAGTTTTCTAGAGTACATAGGAATGCAAGGTGAAACCCTAGTTCCTTGACTTCAAATGTAAGATCTATAAACCTAGACAAAGTGTAATGAGTTTAGATGAAATTTCACCCACAATTTAGGTTGCGTCCCTATAACACCATATTAAAATGTAGGAGCATTTTTCTTAGTAGATATTGTGTTAGAAGTTTCCCATGCCCAGTAAGTTTTGTAAAACCCAATATTAGAATCAGGGTTTTATAGTCTGAATCGGTCGGTTTGACCGTTCTTTTTAGTCATGTCAATTTCAAAACATGTGTATTGAGCCGAGGCTGGTCCTGTGTTATGAACAATGAGGAGTCATGTGTGCCGAAATATATGATGATAATGCCAGTAAGACAGCAACAGAATGAGTTATTAGAATATATAAGAGTATGCTAGTTTTTTTAATTAAATTATAGAATTATTTTTAAACCGAATAACATATTAGGACCCGTTCTGGGCAGTTTGGGTGGCTTATTAATTATAGAGCATGCCATTGATGTGTATTATATTTTATGGGATTTTTTATTACGAGTTAGTATTATTTTTGACTCAAGTTGGAGTCGAGTTAAATTTTAATTACGAGACAACTATTCGTGTTTCTCATTGACCATTCATTTTTATCATTGACCATTCTTTTTCTCACCTTACCATTCATTTTTCTCCCCGACCACTCATTTTCTTCCCCCTAACATTTATATATTCCACACTTCTGTCATTCAGCCATCACTATCCTTCTCATCCAACTTCCTTCTTCTTTTCTTCCTTCCCTCTTTCCCACAATTCTCACTCGAGCTGGCCGCAACCTTGTCGCCGTTGCTGTGTAACTGACGATTAGGTATAGACTTTTATCCGACTTAATTATTTCAAATTTATAATTATTCATACAGCATGCTAAGAATGATTAACTGTTGTGATAAATGTCTGATTGTGAATGAAGTGATGATTTGCATGATTTGATTGATAGTTAGTGATCTAATTAAGTAAATTAAATTTGAGCATGCTAATTGATTGCAACGTAATTTACAAAAATATAATAAAATTGAGATGAATAGGATGAGATATTTTTACATTGATGATTGTTTGATTGTTGTTAGATGATGATTGCATTGTATGTGTGATGTTCATGATGAGTTTGATGCATCATTCAGTTAGTGGGCGTTAGCTTGAAGATTTAATGTGCAGTGTAACACAACAATCTGGTTTACTCTCAACCCGGACCAGAACTGTTACAATGGATCGAACTACTTGTAACCGATTTATTTAGTTGACCCAAAACCTAACAGCTATGATATAACTCTCTCGATGTCTCCAGATGGAGTATGTCACTAATGCTCAAACAATATATCAATGAGATGTAAACCCAAAGCATAATGACACATGAATGTCATGATAATAGCCACACCAAAATAATTATTTAAAATAGCAACAAAATTCACGCAAAATCCTAGAATGAAACGGATAAAATCTCCCCTAAAAGTGCAATAAGGGGATGACCTGTTAAAACACAGCATAGTATAATATATATATAACAATAATTTTCATCACAATAGGATTCGAATCATCCACGCATATTGTAATCGGCGTCTCGCCCATTTGCAATTCATGCTCATCATATTTTGTTCATTTTCATCTTAGCCTCGCAGATCATTCTCTGGACATTAGAACTTTTCCAAAACATTTCTAAAAGAATCCATACATTTCTAAAGCAAGGCATACAAGTTTCATAACTCTTGCATATATACACAACATGTATATCAACAAACATCATTCAACCCACATCACAGCTTACCGATGCAGCACTAGGTATATGTGTGCAATACAAGTGCTAGTCCTTCATCAAGGCCGGCATATTCCATTCATCCTCCTCACCTACATATATAGTACGAAAACATCAGCAATGGTTGTCACTATGTCCGAAAATATATAATATCAAACTAAAACATGAGAGCAAACTCTCATGGAAAACAAACAATCATATATCTTCCTCAAGAACTCTCATAAGGGCAACTACAGAGAAACCATTGAGTAGCTGACTTAACAGCATCCCGATCTAGCTGGTACTGTGCCACTTTCGGCAATTCATTTCTAATTCCACTTTCGAGAAACCTTTATCCTAAGCCATCTCCGAACCTCCATATCTCTCTGGGCCTTGAGCATGTAGGCTAAGTACTCTCAAGCATGCGCCTTCAGCACTCATTGAACCATGAGTCAGGACACACGCTAGTACCCATAAACCTCCACATCCTCTGGGTGTGAGGCACTCAAATGTGAAGTCATTAGGATCCCTCGAGAATGGAATAGTCTGCTCAGTAATCCAGAGCTAGCTTTGACTGACACAGCACCCACTCGTGGTACGTGCCAGTTGATTCACCTCCTCTTGTCTCACTTAAAACTAGATAAAAGTTATTTATAGGGCTGGGTTGAGATTTATTATAATAGGCCCAAAGGCAACTTAAGGTGAATTTTATTTTCGAAAATAAACTTGAAGGATCTCATCTTCGAAGGTTATTAATTCCAAATAAAATAATCGACTAGATGGCCCGTGTATGGTAGGATCTGATAAATCATCCACCTGAAGCGTGTCCATGCGCCTAGGTGGCAAGCTCCTACACCGTTCCTACACATAAAAACTAAATACTGCCGCACGCTCATGATGTATACATATCCTATATGAAAATCACATTACTCACGCATCAGTCAACACACATCAATAATAATCAATATGAGTTTACATACTCTACATTACATTAGATTACATCAATTGTTTAGTCTGCCTAATTAATTCCTTACCATTCGTTAATATCACACAATCACACGCATTCATATTTTTATTAACATAAAAATATCTAACACGTCAATCATTAAATCCTAGCATCCTAGCACGAAGTTCTAATAATCATTACTTTTAAATAATTAAATTAAAATAAATTATACCTCGCGCTGTTCGTGGTTTGAATTCGGCACCCTATAGCATCCGAAGTTTGATAGGGTTCAACCGGAGGGATTTGGCAGAAGATCAGGTGATTTCCGGCTAGTCTAGTTCTTCGGCGATTTTTCGGTAGTTCCGGCGGTTTTCCGACGACTGTTCTGGCGGGGCAATCGGGGTAAGGGTTACCACTGTCTTAGCGAGCTTGACCCAATGGTTGTGATGACAAGGGCGTCGGCGATGACCACCAACGGCAGCGCTAGGTAAGGGGAAAATGTCTAGGAGGTCGAGGGGTAGGCTTCGATGTGACGGCAGCGGCGTTCTGGCACAGTTGGCAGAGGAATCATGTCAGGAACAGCCGTAGAAATCGTGCATGATTTCCAGCATCGCGACGGCTAGATGGTGGCCGGGCGTGGTCGAGGCAACAAGGCAAAGCACGGCCGGGTTGGGCGGCATCGATCGGTGGCGAGGAGGCGTCGGCGGTGGTGGCGACAACCTCAAGGGCAGCTGCTAGGGATTGGGGTGGTGAAGTGGAAGTGTCAGGGTTTTGGGGGAAGGAGATCAGAAGTGTGGAAGTGGCAAACTTGTAAATAGAACTTGACTCGCCACCGGCTTGAGTCAAGAATAATAACTAACTCTGAATAAATCCTAAAAAAATCTAGAAAAATAGGAAAAAATTTCATAAAATAAAATAAACACCACAACATCCAAATGACATGGTCTATATCTAATAAACCACCCAAATATGATCCAACACGTCCTAATGCGTTATTTGGCCTAAACTAATTCTAGAGTCACAAAAATGAAAAAGCAAAACCATCAACTATATACTCTCATATCTACTGATAACTCAGTCTGCTGATGCTTATCTGACACTATCATCGAATACATGGGTATACATGAACCCTTATAACATGTGCACATGGTCAGCCTCGGCCCCGCGCACGTGTTCTGAAAGCTGAACTGACTCGAACCATAGTCAAACCGACAGGCTAACGACTATAAAACCCTAACTTGAGTCGCGGGTTTTACATATAGGTACAGAGTAGGAGCTCGCCACTTGGTGCGTGGACACGATTGGTGCTTCTACCAAGTCCGTTTAGAACTCGCCCCCAATTTATTGTTCTATTCTAACGTGATTTAATTTTTATAGATTGTAGGATGAGTTGAGTGGTGTTTTATTGGATCCCACTTAACCCGGGTGATTTAATCAATCAATCTTCCAGATTAATAACCCTCGAGGATGAGATCCCTTAAGTACATTTTTGGAAACAAGATCCACCACAAGTTGCCTTCGGGCCTATTATATAAATCCCTTCCCAGGCCTATATATAGTTTTATCAATTTTTCAGTGAGACGAGAGATGGGAAATTTGACAACCATGCTACGCGAGCGGGCACGTGCCTATCAAAGCGAGCTCTTGATTAGTGAGCGAACTATTCCAATCCCGAGTGATCCTGACAACTCCCATTTTGAGTTCCTCACACCTGGAGAAACATGGAGATTTATGGGTACTGTTTAGTATAACTCATGTCCACACTTGTGGTTCAAAGGGTATTAAAGGTGACTGCCTGAGAGTGCTCGATCTTCGTGCTCAAGGCCATGAGAATTGTGGAGGTAAGGAGAGAGGCTTAGGATATACTAGTAGTCCCGAGGGACCAGTAAATGAAATAAGAAAATCAGCAGTAATAAAATAGTCAGCTCAAGATGCTACCTGGTCTGGAACCCAGTAAAACCTCATGAGGTGCCCTTTAGAGAGTTCACGAGAAGTATATTAATGTTTTCTTTCATATGAGAGTTTGCTCTCATAGCTAGGTTGATATTCGTTATATTTTTGACCATTAACACTCGTTACTGACGTGTTTTATAATATATGTAGGTGATGATAATGAGGAGGATGAACCAGGCCAGAAGAGGAGCCAGTGACTTCTCTTGCATACACACATGCCAAATGATAGAATGTGTTAATATTTTGTTGATGTTGTCATTATATTGAGAATGATAAGATGTAATGCAAGGTATGACAATATAATGTGATATGATATTTGATTCAATAACAGAATTTCTAATTGTAACATTTGAATACCTATGTTTTAGTAAAATATGTTTAGATATTGAATATGTACAACAAGGCTGAGAATTAGAATGCAAAGATGGGTCAAGACCTAGTCCAGTTAGGTAAGATGAAGATAAATCAACAGTTGAGTCGAGACTAAATACAGAATGAATTATATAGTTGAATGAATTTGTTGTGTGAATGTTTTATTAATTATGTATATACATAAACATGTTGATTTGACAGAGTGGCCCTTAATTGGACTTTTAAGGGAAACTCACTCCATCTTATTATACAAAATTTTATCGATTTTTCATCGTAGTTATTTTGGTATGCAAATTGGTTGTCATGTCATCTATGTAGTAGCATATTAGGTTTATTTTTGTGCATTCATCCATTCATAGTAATAGACATCTTCCATCTTGAGATACCGAGAGTAGATTTGTATGAGTTGGGTTCGGGTTAGCTGACCTAACCGGGACCAGTGACATTCCAGTTTGGTTCCCGAGCGTGAACTGGATTTGGGGTGTTATAAGTTTACCCCAGCTCAAAATGACTTAGCGAATACCTCCTATTTCAGAGTTTACTGAGGCCCAAATACATAGATTTTGGACACTAAATCATACCAGATTCAAGCTCATTGTGTTAGGTAGCTCTATCCACTTACCCCTACTGATTTGAAGTCTCCAAACTCTTGAACGACACTTAGAAAATTAGTGCACGGCAGAGTTGGCCCATGGGCCAGCACTTGGTAATTTCACACCAACCCCTTAGAGTGTCAGAGCCCACTGGTCTAAATTTGAATCCATTTGGTCACTATTTGGCCCATGAAAAAATTTGTCCGGTTAAATCTGTTTGACAAAATCCAAGGAATGAGACTTTTTACTAAGGGTACTTGCAACACCAAACCTTGACTAAGGTTACCTAATAAGCTTTAACACTCCACCAAGTAAGATAATTAAGGTAAGTTTCTTCTGAGTTGACAATGTGTGGAGGCATTGCCTCGTTTATGTGTCGATGCACTCTGATAATCATTCGGGTTTCATCTCTTTACGAGGGTATGTCGAGTGAGCTCAATGAGTTAGGAATGGGAGCTCGACTCATCTAGGTCCATATGACTCTTCGTTTTCATTTCTACTTGTCTCCATGAGTGAGGTTTTTCCCGAGTTTTAACGTGAGGATGACGTTAGTGGATTTTTATCAGATTCCTCTAATGTAGGGCCATTTGGCCAGATTTTTTTGTAGTTTGACAAAACTTCAAAGATGAGATCCCTTGTTTGTTTTCAAACCAAAGATCTAGCAAACTTGTATATGAGCCCATACTTAAGCTTACATATATAAGTATACGCAAATTTTTACGGCTTTCATGAATGTGAGAGTGAACAGTACACTATGAATTGCACATGTACTCCTTTTTACCTTAAAGTAGTATAATGTAATAGGGTATTGTGAATGCAATTCATTTTAGAAAATCGTGGCACTATCATTGTTTCAAGCCACTTAAGTACAATGACATGAATTTTATGGAGAATGTTGGGCATAAGTATAAATACGTATATGTAAGTATGAAACCATTGATTTGATCCGGCATTTTTATGATATTAGACCGTGTTGGCCTTTGCTTCTGCCTTGTGTTATTCTGTGGAAGTAATTTGATTTCTCATGAGTATTAAGATACTCATTGGCAAGTATTATTTTATCAATAGTTATTTTCGAACCAGTAATCAAACTTTTCTTATTATTGATAGTTCTCACAATATATATATATATGAAGGTGTATATACTCATGTCTATGATTCGCGAAGATGGACATTGATATGGTCATAATGAGGGATGGTACATGTGCATTGTGCTGAGTTTTGTATCAAACCCATGTATTATGCCTATATGACTTATGTATTTCGAGATTTTGGGACTTATGTATTTTGGGAACTACGGGTAACATAATGTATATATGAGTTGGTGTACTTGATATGCTATGTGTGGTCTGTAATTTATTATTGTATTATTATTATTGCCATGCAGGTGGTTCACTTTGGGCCATTCTGACAATCGTAAAGTCCCGAAATATGACAAGGAGCAATTAAGGTATGCAAGATGAATTTGGATGCAGTTGTGTGTTTGTGTGTGTGATAGAGGAATGTGGACCAGAGGAGCTAATGGTTCATGTCTCTTGAAGGGTCCATGTGAAGACCGAGTGTTAGGGTTTGATGTCCTGGCACGCGATGAAGCCTCTATGTATTTAATTTTTGTCTGCAGGGCATGTTGAATAGGCCTAGTGTTTACTTTAGTTCAAAATCAATATCATCTAAGAATAATTTGCCTAACTCAAAAGCTGAAACCAAGTACAAGAACCAGATCATGCATCCACATTATGACAAGCTCAACCTCTTAGTTGTATTTGAGTTGTTGCTTCATATAACTCAAAGTGATCATTGAATTTGTAAAGTCGCCCTCTTAGTTGCAGGAGGTGCTACCTCTCTTTTGACATGGAGAGCTGATATTAGGACCCTAAGGGGTAGGAGCCTTCCTAAGGTACTATGACCAACACACATTGTCTATGTAAGCCCTGTTAGATTACCGTCTTAAGCCTCCTTGAAGGTTGAGATCCGCTTGTGTAAAGTTTGTATGATGGTAGTCCAACAAATAATTTTTTGAATTATAACATCATGATTCGGTCCATCCTTTGGGCCGAATTGGGGATTACATATTAGATATAGATTAGTCGGCATCTTATGTAGTACAATCCATATGTTTTATTAATATTTTTTAAATATAATAAGGGATTGGATTGTCTAAGCAAGGGAAATGTCCTTCCCCAAACTCTAATCTAGGCCTTGCAAATACTATCCATTATATATATATATATATATATATATATATATATATATAAACTCCCTCCCTGCTAGTGGCCAGATGCGGCCAGCTGCAAGGCAAAATCTGGTCGAGTGGCTAGAACAGGTTGCAACCGGTCAAATCAGGTCTCACATGTATATATTTTAATTTATATTGATAATTTTATTATATGTATATATTTTAATTTTAACACATGTATATAATTTAATTTATATTGATAATTTTTATTATATGTATATATTTTAATTTTAATTACAATTTGTTAATAATAAGAATATTAAATATAAATTGACTTGATTTAGATATCTTTAACTTGTTTTAATATCCTCACTTATTCTAAATAATTATTTACAAACCAACATTAAATTAATTAAAATTATTAGTATTTTTACATGCCTTAAGAGGAGATCGTTTCCTCTCTTTTCCCTTTATCTTCTGTGTGAAACATTGGAGGTTAGGAAGCGACTCTCTCTCCAGAACGATCTCCATTCTTTTTGGTGAAAAAAGGCATGAATTTGTGGAGGCTTGATAGGTAAGATTAAAAGTCAAGCTATACGTAGAAGGTTAGTAATCAACATAGTTAATCATTCAATTATGTCATCCAACATTATGTGTTGAATCCATGTCTTGTCTTTGTTTTATTTAATTGATCTGTATTATATGTTATATTATTTAGTTGAAACTATTTATAATCTAATCGATGTTAATTAGCTATTTCTTAGATATAGTCTAGCATTTTTAGATCCATTGGCCGGTGGGCAACAATTAAGTGGCGTGATGAACTTTAGTAATATATCTAGAAATAGATAATCAATCATTGAAAGCCCAAGCACTTAAATAAATGTCTTATGTGATGATCGTTCATGTGTGCGGTTGATAAATGAATATCATGTCATGTCGTTCATGCATTTAGAACACACTCATACATTGATATAAGAATATACAATGAATTGCATAGTAGAAGCAAGATCATGTTGTTGAGATCTTCAAGATTCATCCTACATATCAAGTTCATTTAGTCGTTATTCAAGGAGCTTTAAAATCCTCAATTCATTTAGTTGTTATACAAAGAGCTTTAAAATCCTCAGTTTTATGATGTTTATAAGGTAAACCTATCGAGTTTAGAAACTATTTTCAAAAACTCACTCATGTATGATGTAGCTATGTATGATCCAAGAAAACCGAACCAAGATAAGTTTTTACGGATAGACTCATGGTTCTCAAAACCGAGTCGTGCCAAAGTAAGAATGACCGTGGATATGGATGCATACCTTGGGATCTGCAAAGCACGGCCCTTAAGTGAGGGCCACTGCCTAGAGTTAAAAAATGTAATGTTCTCCACTCGCTACTATCTTGACAATGCTAGTGATCCCTATTGGTTTATGATCTTCAACTTGGCTAATCACTTTTTAAGAGATAACTAAACCCATCAATTTGCAATAATCGAGTCATTCCATGTGATACAAGACTGTTGGGTAGATAGTGTGTCAAAAAAAGAATTACAATGACATAATTTTTTAAAGATGGGTGGAGTGTAATATCCCCCAAAAGGTTAAATTAGTCTTATATCAAATACCTATCAGGTTAAGATCCAATATATTACTTGTTATGTGTTAAGATTTTTTACTTGATTAATCACTGTTAAAGAGATAACTAAGCCAATCAGTTTACCCTATTTGGGACAGGTCTTTACACGGATGAAGCAATCTCCATGTTTGGTTTGTGCTTATTCGGTCATAATCGGTTGGTCAAATTTTGTCGAGCACGGTCATACATGGTCATTCAGGTGTCTTTGCCCAACCCTACTCCTACTCTACTCTCCTATCCTTCCATGTCATCTAAAAAGATAGGTCTTAATTGCTTTATTATGGCACAATTGGTGCACAATACAAGCAATCCACAAGCCTTCAATTATAAGGTCTCCATCTAGAGCCGAGAAACTTGTACTTAAATTTAACACCTTAGAGGTTTACAAATATGGAAGTAAAATCCCACTCCTTTTACAAGCTCACATAGGAGTCACTTTTCCTGTCTATCCTAAGTTCTCCCTGGAGTCATGGAGTTACTGTTTATCCAACTCTCCATAGAGGAAATATCCTACACCTTCTCCACGCTCTTCACTTGATCCAAAAGAGCAATCCACCTTCTTGTTTTGAAGGCAACCACTCCACATCTTAGAGGCATCCATCCAAGCTAACATCTTTCCAACCTTCACCTAGGTCTAGATTGTAACACCCAAATTCGATTTGAATCCAAACTGAATCAAAATATTAAACTTTGGAAAGTTACTATTAAGCACTTAAAATAGAGCACTAGCCACAGACCATACCTAACTGCAGTGTTATTCTAATGCATCGTGCAAGTACACACATCAAACAAGTAATAAAATGATGCGTGAGTTTCATTCCCACGAGGATTTGATGCTTTGGGCTTACTTATTACTCTAAGTAATTGAATTAAGTATCTAACTATACCAAGGATGAAAAGAGAAATCACAAATAAAAAGAAGGCACAAACATTATAGAATTGAAACTATCTCGATAAAAAATCGAGGCAAGGGCATAAAACTCTTAATAACAAATTTCTAATATGCTAATATAGATAATCTATGAATCAAACTAATAAAGTTGTTTCAATCAAATAAACCTAGGATGTTTAACTTCAATTAGTATACTTTGTAAAGTAAAATTGTTAGTCCTATCTAATCGCTTATGATGCGTGTTAATATCTGGAGAAACAATAGAAATTGTAAAGGGTTTTTGCTACTTATTACAATCTACTGCCCTAGCCTCAGGTTAATCCATTATGAAAAACTCCCCTACATGGATGTTTATGGATCCATTATGAACAACTCCCCTACATTGACGTTTATGACTCTAATGTATTCCTACATTCTGAATCACAAACTACTTCATTCAAAGACATCATTGACTTGCCTAGTCCTAATGCCCAATCAAATCTCTTACTCATTTAAGAGTTAGCTACTCTCTTGAAGCATTAAGAGTGGAACACACAAATAAATACATAATAACATTTTTCAATACATATGTTTTAAGATACATTGTTATCCCAAATCTATACAAAATTACCCTATGAAAGATTCACAAAACATCATTAAACACAACAAGAAAATAACACAAGAAGAAGAAGAAGAAAGAGAGTCCAAATCCGGATCATTGATGCCCTCACACAGTTCTTCTCTCCAACTGTGCTTTCTTTCTTCTAGCTTGATTGCACGACTTCCTCATCTCAAACTTTTGAAGCTTGTCCTTCCTATAGATCAGAACGTTGAAGAACTTGAGACTCCAAAGTCTGGAAGAAGAAGAAGTGGTTGGGTAAAGAAGGCAGTTCATTTTCATGTGGGTGAGTGTGAATATATAACCGTGGTTGAGCGACTTTCCTGGAATCTTCCTAGCTCCTTCCTGGCTACTTCCTAGCAATTTCCTTCTCAACTAATTCACATTAAATGTTCTACTTTAATCATTAGTGTTTGGTGAGTGTGTTTATTTCTTAGTTATCAAGGTGCCCACCTAAGGGCGCAAAGTTTTGGGATTGGGTCGGTTAAGTAGATGTGTCCACAAGTCAAGAGCATGTGCAAAATTTGCAGAATAAGGCCTCACAACGTGCAGAAATATTCCTTACATGGAACCTTCTACAAGTGTTCCATCCTAGGATTAATGTGTGCACCTACTTGCATGTGTATTTGGGTAGATCCTATTTTGTAGAAAACATCACAATTACAACATATTAGAGCCGAATATGCAAGTTTTGGTGCAGATGTTGCTATCGTCTACTTGTGAGTCTTCTTCCTCATTCGAAGTGGGTGCGCATAACTAGGAGTCACCAACTTATCCATCATCAAGATTTCACTCTTCCTTGAAAAAGAAAATATTTACTCTAAATTATACACGATGTTGCTCATAATTTAAAATTTTTCCATATTCTTATAAATTTAGCAAAATTGATGGAGAAAATAATGCTACGGCATGAAAATTAGGCATGAATGGTAATAAAATAATAACTCTTTGAGAGTTATCAAGCCCCCAAACTTGAACTTTGCTAGCCCCTAGCAAAAACACTGGACTTCAAAACACTAAATCTTCAAAGCAATAGAAACTTATTTCATTAATCATATTCGGGATAGTGTCCTCGTAGAACTTAATCAATTATACTTTGTAATTAGCTTTAACAATCAAGGACCTCAAGAACAAAA
Organism: Piper betle; assembly: GCA_033002965.1. Taxonomy (NCBI): domain Eukaryota; kingdom Viridiplantae; phylum Streptophyta; class Magnoliopsida; order Piperales; family Piperaceae; genus Piper; species Piper betle. The sequence continues at coordinate 23,025 of JAURVB010005047.1, forward strand.
GTCAACTGCAATGCAAATCTATAAATAAAATCCCCAAAAACATTGTTGACCCTCCAAAGTTTATCATTTAGCTCTACTTAGATCAGCTAAAAATCTTGCTAAAAACACTTAGAATCTGATCATCGTATATTCCATCATAAATCTTCTCTCCAGAAATCTGAATTGTAAAGTAGTTAAGATCATTAGGATTTATTAGGTTGTAATGGGGCCGGCTAAGGCTCAAAAAGTTAATAGGATATCAAGCAAATGCGCCATTGAAATCAAATCCTTCCTAATAGCCATAAAATATATACATATCATCATTAATTTTCTACCAAACTTAACTTCCCAACTCAAAACACCTACATAAAAATATTTAAACACCAAACTAATATTTTCCTCTTTGTTTTTCTATTTTTTTCATCATTCCCTTCACTTTATTCCAAGCATCCCTACTTTTACCTCATTATCATTCCTGCATCATACCAACACTTCATATACTTTTTTCACCAAAATACATGAGTTTATAACTAATCAAGAAAGAATAAATATTAATGACACTAGGTGTTGAAAAATAAAAAAATGGAAAACATGAACAGGCTAGGGGCTTCAAAATTATAAGACACGCAAAATTGGATGTTAATATAAGGTCAAAATTAGCTAACAATAATTCATTTAATCAGGATAGCTACTTAGGCTCCAGTAGACAAAACTAACCTAAATCATTTCTTGACTACCAAGGATATTTTATTTCGTCTTAAGAATCTTATGATAGAATATTAACTCACTTCATCTTCTTGCATTCAACAAAACTCAAACTTCTCTAAACATTATCAAAATCAAAGCTGTGAGGATCAATATTTAATCACATGAGAATAGGACTTATAGCTAAACAACACAATTAAACAAGTTCTTGAATTATTGTCATGCTAAGACTTCAAAGTCAATTTGATTAATCAACTTCACTATTATCAAACTTCCAAAGATAGTTATACAAAATTGGCTTATACTAACAAAAATAAAAGGGACTAAACACATAGCATAGCATAACAACAATCAAAATATCAAGTCTTAGTAAACTATATTCACCCCTACCCCCCAACTTGAAATGAGTAGTGTCCTCAATGCTCTTCAATAAAACAAGAAAGTATACATTAAGAACACTCCCTCAAAATAGGTGTAGGGTGGACATCTAGCTGGATTCTTTAACTTCTATATGTTGTTACCAACCTAAAATAAAACAAAACAAAATGATTTTGGTTTTTGTTTTGAAATACTTGGGTTTCATCCTAACAAGCACTTTGTTTTATATTTTCAATAAGAAAATAATAGGTCATTGCTCATGCATTTTCTTGTGGCTCACCTTGTACCTCCTCCCTTCACTCAACTTAGAAGGTGCGATCAGACTCAAAGAGAAATCATCAGAACAAGGTAACTCAGAACTAATTGAAATGTGTTGTGCCAGGGTACTAGCTTGGTCATCGGTAAAAGTTTTGGATAAATCAACATACTTCATTCTGGATTTTTGTCTTTCTTCTTTCTCCTTGCTATTATAAGAGGAAAACAATTCCCACACTTTGAATCTTCAAATTGCTCCTCTTCCAAGCATGCCATGATATCATCCAAGTATTCACTTGGTTCAAAAATGTTAATCACCATGGACTCATTGAATACGCTCGTGCTCAGCTCTCACGGAACTAGTAGTAACATCCCATGCGCAGTTTTTAAAAGGAACCAAAAAGTTATATTATTTAATATTGCTATCTCTTAAGTTAATAACATGGGAGGCTACACCCACAAAACCCCGTAAGATCTAAACCTACTTGGTGTATATGATAGAAGAACAACCACTACCCACAATTGCAACAACACATAGTATAGTAAGCCAAAATATTAACACTATTCAAAATATTATAAATTATTTAAAATATAAGTTCCCGAAACATGTGGGTATTACATTAGTACACTAAACCAAGAATAAAGATGTTCTATGACCAAAGTAAAATGAGAAAGAAACAAAAAGCAATACGACAATAGAGCTAGGAGTATGTGTATGTGTGAAGACTTTAGCATCCCCCTGTATCCGCCAGCGACACTCTAGGTACACAACCTACATAAATATTAAAAGAAAAAAACAACAGCTAATAACAACTTATGCTACAAGTTACCGATCTGCAAAGTAAAATAAGTATGATATCAAATTGATATATGAACTTGATAGTTCATATAATAATTAAAAGAAGAAGGGGATAGTACACCGCAAAGAGAATCACACAACACCCAAAGAAAACTACACTAGCATGTGACTTGTAGCTGATTGGGCAACACCCTTTTTGCTATCCTCTCAATTCCATTATGTTCCTCACCTTTGAGCTTTAAAGGCAAGCCAAGTATACCGTAGTCATGACATATGCCGTAGAATACGATACCTATAACCATACACCTATGCCAATGTGAAAATGATGCAGAGGTGAAAACGATGCAGCAAGAAGAGAAAATAAAGTGCTGCCTGGATCCCATCCACAATAAAACAACTGGTCTCCTCAACAAGTCACGCCTTAGGACCCACCCCTCGAAGTGGGACTTACCCGAAACAAATCTCTAGCAATCTCCCTACTCTCAAAATAGCGAAAACATAATATATAATGTAGGCTTAATTGGGGAATAACAATATTAATAAGCCTCTAGAAAGAAGGTAACTTACGATGAATCTTTTGGTTTTCGAAAACAACTCATAGGATCTCCTCCTTGAGGGTTATTAAACACAACTTCTAAATGACCCGAAGTAAGTGAGTCAAACCTGTGACTCGAGTCAGAGTTTTATATTAGTGAACTAGTCGGTTCAACCGTTAGTTCAAGTCGAGTTAGTTTCATGGCTGCGTGTTGAGTCGAGGTTAGCTGTGAGTTATGAGCGATGAGGGTCACGCGTACCTGAATATATGATGATAACGTCAAAAAGATGGTGAGAAATGAGTTATCAGAGTATATGAAAGTATGCAATATATTTTTATGGATTTGATAGCAGAATTATTTTTAGGTCGAATAAAGCATTAGAACGCGTTATAAGGTAGTTTGGGTGGGCCATTAGTCATAGAAAATGTCATTGTGGTGTTATGGTATGTAATATATTTTATGCGATTTCCCCTATTTTTCTAAAAATTTTAAAGGATTTATTATGAGTAAGTCGTTATTTTTTACTCGAGTCAGAGTTGAGTCAAGTTTTATTTACGATATGGCCACCGTACCATTTCTTCCTCCCTCCCTCGACACCTTCTCCACCAAACCTCCAACGCCATCCTTGTGGATGCTGCCGTCACCGTTGTTGAGCCATCGTACTGCCCCCGAACCGTTGTTGTGCCACCTCGAGAACCCCTAGCCACCGTCAGGCCTCCACGACATTGCAGAAATCCAACCGACGGTGGTGGGATCAACGACGGTGCAGAAATCCAATGTCGTGCTAGCGCCTTGATGCCGCCAACCTACCCATGATCTTCCCCAACCAGAGTGGAGCCTAGCGCCGCCCACACCGACCGGATCTCCACACCCCACCACCGACAGCCATGTTCTGCCTTTTCTCGTGAGCTGCCTCCTCCGCCGACCACGTTGACATCGTAGATATGTTGGGCTCGCCGAGCCGGTGCCAACGGTACCCTATACCACTACCATCCCGCTCGTAGTTGCCGTCGGCAACAGTCACTAGAAAACCACTAGAAAGTCACCGAAAAACCAGAAGAAAACCGCCAAAACTGCAAGAAAACTGGATCCACTAGAATTCGCTAGATCTTCCGCCGAACACATCCAGTTGAAACCGATCGAACTTAGGGTGCTGCCAAGCACCAAATTTGACCTCCGAGACGCACGACGAAACCCAAGCCATCACCGATTGCCGACAACATGAGGTATAATAACCTCCAATTTAATTATTTAAAATTGATAATTATTAGTACTACATGCTAAGATTGATTGTTTGATATGATGAATACCTGATTGTGAATGAAGTGATAATTTGCATGATTTAGTTGATAGTGAATGGATGTTAGTGATCTAAATAAGTAAATAAAATTTGTGCCTAAACAATTGACCAACTTAGAAAAACATAATGAAATTGGTATGAATAGGATAAGTTAGAATTATTTTTACACTGTTGATTGTTGATTGTTTGATGGATGATGATTGTGCTGTGAGTGTGATGTCATGATCAATTTGGTGCATCATTCAATTAGGGGGAATTAGCTTCTAGATTTGATGTGTAGGTATCAAGTAGGAGCTCGCCGCCTATGCGCGTGGACACGATTGGAGCTTCTACCAGGTCCATTTAGGACTCGATCCCGATTTGTTGTCTCATTCTATTGTGATTTGTTTTAACATGTAAGTAGACATGTCGAGTGGTGGATTTATCGTATCCCACTCCACACGGGTCATTTAGCCGATTGTACTTTCATATTAATAACCCTCAAGATCAGATCTCTCGAGTTTATTTTCGAAACTCAAATCCAGCTCACAATGCCTTCGGGACTATTATATTGAAATCCCTACCTTGGCCTATGTATATATAGTTTTCGTGTTTTCAGTGAGATGTGTTACGAGGAAAACAGATGGCTGCGGTTTGAGATAGGGTGCGTGTTTGTCAAAGTGAGCTCTGGAATTGGTGAGCGTCCACTCCATTCCTGAGGGATACTAATAACTCCACCTTTAGTTCATAAAACCCGGAGAAGTGTGGAGGTTTATAGGTACTGATGTGCAGTGCATGTTTAGACTTGTGGCATAAAAGGGAACTGAAGGCGCATGTATAAGTGTACTCGGTGCCTGTACTCAGGGTAAGGTGTAATATGGAGGGAAAGAGAATGATTTTTTCATGCAAAGGGACAGTTTAAATGGCTAAAGAAAGAGAATGATATGGAAATGGGATGCTGCCGCCAAAGGTTGACGACTCTAATTATTGCCCCTTGAGAGTTCTTGAGGAAGTATATGAGGTTTTTTTATTCAACTGAAGGGTTAGCTCTCCTGTGTCAGTTTGATACTAGTTATTTCTTGACTAGTAACACTCGTTACTTATGTCTTTTTATTATGTATGTAGGTGAGAACTGCGAATAATGAGAGCTGTCGGCACTGTGGAGGAGTAGCAATGAATCGCGTAGACATGTACCTGTCGAGTGTACATAATGATGATGTGTATTGAAATGTGTAGTTTATGAAATTTAAATGATATCCTATGAGATTAGTATAAATGTTTTGCATGTGAATGAAAATAGATAATGGAAAGGAACAGGCGAGTTATGGAGCGAGGATAAGTAGAACGTGAAAATTATGCTGTCTGGATTGTGTTTTTGACTTTAATTGCTATAAATATATATGGTTTATTGTTGACAGGGTGGCCTCTATTGCAATTCTAGGGGAGACTATCCATTTCGTTTTCAAAATAAATATTTCTTTTAAACTTCTATCCGTTTGGTTTGTTTGTGTACTTGTTTGCATATCATAGCATGCGTATAAAACAACGTTAGAACCCAAACATCTCATTCATGCTTTGCATGCTGCATCACCATCTTGAGATGCCAAGGGTAGATCTGGGTCCATTTAACTGGATCTAGTAGATTAGCGAATGGTTTGGTTGTCGGTGACATTTCTGGGCCGGTTCACAGGTGAACCGAAATAAGTTGTTACAAAGTCGGTTGTAATATAAGTGTAAAACCCAGAAATAATAATAATAATAATAATAAGGCTATTTTATTTAGAGTTTTGTAAATCTTAAGAACGAACCATAGATAATATTTAACTAAATTAATTCTTAAAAATCAATATTGACCTTTATCATATTGGTACAATGCTATTTATGGTTTTAAATAAATTTTGTTTATTGAATTTTTGGGATTGGGAGTTGTGAGTGCTATTTAACATTCATTTACATTAAGTCAGTAATAAGTTTTTGACTTTTCATTATCAAACTAATTTTTGGTATTTAATATAATTATTTTTTATTACGTTCTTTTCTATAAAATTTAATATAGTACCATCTTGAATTCCACACATATTAATAAAATTTAATGTAGTGACTTCTTGAATGCTACACATATTTTTCTATATAAAAGAGAGTTCTGTTGATGTTAAATGTAACATCCTCTGAATAGTTGTGAGCACATTTGACTCACAAAGGGAAGGCTTTAGGTTCGTGTGTCATAGTTACAGGTTCCCATCACAGTACTATCATAATACTAGGTTCGTATAATTACTTGAAATGTTATATATTTCGATTTGGGAGTCTTAGTCGGCCTGAGTCCACATTCGATCACCATGCGCCGAGCGCAACTGGGGTCAAAGAATTGGCTTAGTCTGACATACAGTAGCACCCTTAAAATTCTTAAAAGATTAAATACCTGCCCCCATGCCAAAAGGGGTGACAGTGCGCAGTGGCGCAAGACGGCTCATTATGCACTTGTGATACCGAGAGGGTGAATCAATGGCAAATATTGGTAACTACGGCCGAGGTCCACGTAGCGTGTGTGCGCATACATGGGATTGTGGCTGGATGGGCAACCACCCTCCTTCCATATTAAGAGCTCAGCATAGGCTCATAATCACTAAAAAACGTAATTCAGATGTTGTGGAATATATTAATTGTTTCTTGTAATTATACGACTTAGTGTTTTTATCACTAAGGCGGAATTGTCTCTGCAAGTATGAGCATGGAAGGATGGGTAGAGTCGGAACAGCTGGAGGACTTTATTATTGGACTATTCTTTTCTTGAGATTGTTTGCATGGCAGTGGGATTTTAGTTCGGTTCATTGGGCCTAGATTATATCAAGCATTTGTATATTAAATTTATTGTTATGAATTTATTTAAAATCTTGAAAATTAATAAAAAATTAATTTATGAGACACTCAGTTTCATATATTAAAAATTGGCTTGTGGCTTGGAATGAGCGGGTCGTTACATAAAGCCCCTACTTAACTTGTCCTATGATATAAAATAAGCCACCCATTAATAAGCGTAAAATAAGAAATGAGTCTTAAACAAACCTGGTCTCTATGCTCTAAGCAATCTGCTGGCGAGCTTGAACCACCAACCTATACCAAACTCAACGTCTAATACAATCTATATGATACATGCACGCGAATGCGTGATTAAACGAGATAAGATTAATTTTAATCAATTGTTATATATATTTGAAGATTACAATAGATGAATAAAATATGACATGAATGAATGAAAAAACAATAATGAAACAATAGTGTAAGAGTTACTAAAATAGAAGATTTAACTAAACTATATGTATAAAAGATCATGGTTTAAGATCTAGTCAAAAGTTATAGACTTTCATCAAATGCTAGGGAAAATGAAGAGGATTAAATAACAACATACTCAAGTGAATAATTGACTCACCACAGATTTGACGATGGAAATATGTACTTCAAAGTATAATTGTTGTACGGGTACCTCGATGCGCAACCAACTTTGTTGGCAAATTCTAGTGAACTCTGACGGACAACAATGTTGGAAAAACTCAACAAAAGGTAGAAAGATGATAGTAATACAATTTGGAATTCAGGGTAGAAAGATGTGTTTATAAAGATAAAGTTTTTCATAGAAAAGTGAAAAAATAAGGAAATAAAAAGACAAGGAAATGTAAAGTCAATGAATCTTAGCCGTGGGAAATGAAGAGGTGCACATGAATGCAAGTACAATTAAGAAACACAACCCACCATGTGGTATATTGTATTAATGTAATATGACTGTTGATATCTTTATAGGTTTAATTAAATTCTACTTATATAAATTTCATGACTTTTGTAACCGTACAACACTAAAGAAATATTTAAATAAGTATTAAGTCAAATTGGTCACATGCATATCTCAAATTTAGCCATCATGAGGCCAAGGGCGGCAAGATCTTGGGTCCTTGGCCTCGGGGAAGCTGGATCGAGTAGGCCCTAGCAAAGGCTGATTGGATCGGGCTAGATTTAGCAAAGGGCTGCCAAATTTGTGCTGCCCCAAGTACGTTGGTGACTTAGCCACCGAGGATAGGCCGCCAAATCTGGCCACCCTTGTCTAGGGCCAACTATTGTTTGGGTCGAATCGAACTAACCATACATAATTTGTTCTAAATAATTACTAAATCCAACCCTCATTGGGTGATGGCATTTTAGATAATTCATCTTTGTCTCCTCTTTTTAATAATTAGGCTTGATTTTTTAATCACATATTAATATCAAAAAATATTTTTCGTTTTGGTAGAATTATCACCAACTTGAAGTGGTCGACTGACCACAGGAGAGATATTTAGAGAGAAACCCCTATGTGGGAGATATTTGCACGTCAATGAACTTTGACCCTCAATCTTAACGGTGCCCATTGGCCCATAGACAAGGTTCAAGGAGTGAAGAACTAAAATTTTAGATATGGAGTTCTTTCATAAGACCATAGATGTAGGATGATGACACCTCCGATAATAATAATAATAATAATAATAATAATAATAATAATAATAGTAATAATAATAATAATAATATTATTATTATTATTAGCAATTTGAAATGTAGCACACACAAACAACACTTATCTAACATATATATGACCACCTCATATCCAACCCTTAGTTGCATCAAGAGCCAAGATTTACTTCTCATGAAATTCAGTATGGCGGCAAAATTGAAGTAAATAGATTGGGTTGTATCAGTAGTTACTGTTAATGTGCGCCTAATACAAAGAGAGTAAGCAAATATGAAATAGAAGAGTTGACTTCAATTTTCTTCTTCTTGTACGTAAGATATATAAGATTGTTCCGACTCTTCCTGCACACAAGCAAAATTGGTTTTTAAATTTCTCAAACATTAAACTGAAAAACTGCTACGAAGTAATAACAGAAGCGGTCCTTTCGCTTTGATCTGTTTCCTCCAATCTGAATTTCACATTCACAATTACTGAAGCCTTTATTAATGTGGTTTTCATTTAGCATTCTATTGTACAGACACTACTCATGATCCATAAATTTGTGACATTTAGAAAGACCCCGTAATTATTTCTAACTGAACTCATGGGTCAAATCACTTGACTGGCATTTGTGTTATTCTAAGAGGCATTGCCTTAGAAACAACTAATTTCATGGCCGCTGTTTATTCCTCGATAGGCGTTAAACCTACAATTACGTGCAGAGCTGTAAAGATGAAGCAAAGCGATTATCTTAGATGTCCAATCTACTAATCGCACTACTATGAGTAAGCAAAAACTATTGCCCCATCCTCTAGTGCTCACCACTACTTGGGACATCTAGTATAATCGCTTGGCTTCCAGAGATCATCGTCCCATTCCATCTCGCCTTGCTGATCATCTTCCATTTCGTCCTTTACCACCGGGACCCCAGTTCCACTCGTTAGTTCTCTCCACTCGAATTAGAAACAAGGAATCGCTGTATTCTCCGACTACTTCCTCCGATTTCAGTTTTCAAAATTTTGCAGTCGACCCTTGCATCCTCCTGTATCCTAACAATCTCCAACCCCTTGACCGAATCCTCCTTTTGCATCTTGTCGTCGTTGCCATCGCTCAAATTGCAAATCTTGTCATCCCTAACGACGCTCGTCGCTGATGCTGCTTTTATAGTAGCAAGCGAGAAAGAGAGCGGGTAGATCAGACGAGCGACAATGAAGACAAAGAAGATGAAGTGGGCGACAAGGTTCATGGAACTTAAACGGGGCAGGAAGAAGCTCACGTCGGCGCCGACTGAAATGAGCAGCCCTATCCATATGACCAGCGGCCATGTCTAAATGTATCCGGCTGCATAGGTGCTGTTCCTAGGCCGCTTCGCGTACAAAAGTGAACCGAGGCAGAACCACAGGGAAGCAAGTAGCAGTAAATGTCCCAACTTGGAGATACCGCGGGTTGCCCACAGGCATGGCTTGGTCAAGAACTTCTAAATATTGGACAAACAACTTTTTGTTTTGCTAGGGGAATAAAAACTTTGTCGTTTTGCAAGAGGTTCACTTTATTATATAACAAGCTTATTTAAATGGTCTCAAAGGAATTGTAAAATTCGTTCAAAACATATTTGACGTGAATAAATTACTTTGGAATTTTTAATTAATATATTTGAAAAATCAAAAAATATTATTGTAAAGGCCGAGAAAAAAAAAGGACGTGGACGCGGTCTGGGAAGGACCGAACGCGGTCTGGGAAGGACCGAACGCGGTCTGGGAAGGACCGAACATGTTATATTCTTTACCATGTTAATTATTTACCCATTTATTTATTTACCCGGTTAAATAAAATACGGGTCTAGGGGTATTTTCACATACCCTAACCGTCATTTTCATTAATATAAATTTGAAAGAGGACATCGTTTTTCACATACGGGTGTAGGGGTGTCTTCTTCACCTTAGCCGCCTAGTTCTCCTCTTCCTTGCCAATGTTTCTTCCTTGCTTAGATATCCTTCCTATCTCCATCTTCTTAATTTTCTTGCATGCATATTTTTAATTGATAGTAAACTTGTTAATCATGAGGATTAAAGTTTAAAATCAACAAGAAAGAAACTAAACACGACTGTTGGTCGACGAGTCCCCTATTTCGGCGAGATGGGCAAGCACAGGCAAAGTTTTGCCGAGAATTGGTGGCGACGATCGTTCCGACGTCGGAAGATGATCCTACTCTCTTTGTCGATTAGTGTTGGGTCGATCTCACGTGTGTGGATGCCGGCCTGGGGTGGTAAGTGGCCGAAAACAAAGGACGGCGGCAAAAACGGAGACGATAGTAGTGGGTGAAGAAATCCGGCCTTCCTGCGTGGCGAAGGGTTCCACTTTGGCCGGGGAAGGTCGATAGGGGGTTGAGGGTGTCGAGGCGACCACCCAATTGAGGCGGCGACGCTCGCCGGCGGTGGAATCGGTAACGTGAGCTCGCCGCTAGGCGGGCGATGAAGGCATCGCCGTGGCTGGAAGGCGGCCAGAGTTAGCCGGGGCAACACCACAACGGCATGGTAGGGCTGGGCGGTGACGATTGACGGCAGTCGGAGACGATCTCCGGCGGCGGCTACTGTCGGGAACAAGGGTTGGCACCGAGGAAGAAGAAGAAGAAGAAAATTACCTGGGGTGCAAACTTGTAAAAATGCTTGACCCGACATAACTCGAGTTAAATAATAATACCAACTCGTAAATGACACCTAACTCGATACCGACTCGAGTTAAAATAATATAAACTCGTAATAAATCTTTAAAAATAATCATTTTAATGGGTTATTGGTAATGTTACTAAACTAATTAATTATTATACAAAAATTTATTATCTCAACAGAAAATATAATAATAATAATAATTAAATACTTGTTTATGAATTAATAATTATGTTATTATTTGTTAAGTGTTAATAATGATTTAGATAATTAATTTAAAATGTAAAGTAGGACTTAAATAATTATGTCACATGAATAATTAATTATCTCACTGGATTTGTTGATAATTTAATATTTAATATTTTTGAAAATGATATATATATTAGAATTTTAGCTACATGCCTTTCTACTCGAATACAAGTATACTTATGTATAATTTTATGTTCTTGTTCAGATTAGGATTGTTGGTCGCAGCTGCAAGTTCGAAATATCCAGGTCCGTATAATTATTTAAAATATTGTATTTTCCCTTTTGGACAACCTGGTCAGCCTGAGCCCAGATTCGACTACCATGCATCGAGTGCAACCGGGGTTAGGGAATTGACTCAGTCCGACATGGGCTACGCCTTTCATAATCTAATAATAGACATGTCAGAATGGATCTGACAGCCCATAATAATACAATAAATTGGACATGGCAGATTGGACTTGCCAACCAATTACAGACATGGTGGATTGGACTTACTAGCCGATAACGAACATGGCGGATTGGACTCGCCAGTCGGTAATGGACATTATGGATTGACCCATCAGCCAATAAATTGGACATGGCGGATTGGACTCGCCACCCAATAATGGACATGGTGGATTGGACTCAACAGCCGATAACGGACATGGCGGAATGGACTCGCCAGCCGGTAATGGACATGATGGATTGACCCATCAGCCAATAAATTGGACATGATGGATTGGACTCGCCAGCCAATTACGGACATCGTGGATTGGGCTCACTAGCTGATAACGGACATGGCGGATTGGACTCGCCAGCCAGTAATGGACATGATGGACTGACCCATCAGCCAATAGATGGACATGGTGGACTGACCCATCAGCCAATCGATGGACATAATGGACTGACCCATCAGCCAACTAATGGACATGGTGGACTGAACCATCAGCTAATAAATGGACTTGTTGGAATCGTCACAACAGCCAATATTATAGATAATGATAGGTAGTTTATGGACTTGATTTATTTAATTATACGGCTTGGTGTTTAATCACTAACACGGAATTGCCTTCGCAGGTTTGCAGCTGGGACTAAGAGACGACAGGGTGGTTCTTCTACCAACTCAGGTGGTGAACAGATAATAAGCGGACTTCTCTTTTTACTTTTCTTGTGTTATAAATGTGGCTATGGGAAACGGTCCAAGACTGTGGGATAATTATTTTATACATTGTCATTTAAAACATAAGTTCTTTTATACATTGTTCATTTAAAACATAAATTTTGTGTAACACCTGGCCAGGAAGGCCAACAATATCGTGAAACATGGCAGGTCGTTATAGGTGGTATCAAAGCCATGTTTCCCACTAGATCACATTTTACTACTCAAGTACTTTGTTGAAAAGTTCAATAATTATCTTTTCCCACTGTGTTGTGTTTTGAATTAACAAATTCATTCGCTACTAATAAACCTAAGTCATAACTGAAAGAGAACATATTAATGAACCATGATGGTTCGATGTTTCAGATGGCAGGCACCCGTAGACAGTCAAGCCGATCTGCGTAGTCAAATTCGAACACAGAGAATGTGTTCGCCTAAATCCTGACGGCCATATAGGGACTAGCACAGGCTTCAGAAAATACAAATTTTGTGGTTCAGAATATTGTTTAGTGGTTACCAGGAGTGGTAACAGGGAATGGAGCCTTAAACTCGACAACGGGTCCTAGTAATGTCCCAGATGGTGATCAGGGGAGTGCCCAAGGGTGGGCTGAGTTATCTAACCCTGGAGAGTGAGGGGAGCTTCCAAACCCAGTGCCGCTGGTGGTCCGACAAGTGGTGCCGCCAGCGATGGATGATAGTGAAGGATACACATTGGAAAAGTTTCGGAAGAATGGAGCTGAGGTATTCATTGGAGGGACTGATCCAATGAATGTGGAGAGCTGGATAGACCTTACTGAAAAAGCGTTTAGAGCTCTGTCTGTGCCCCACCACCATCAAGTGAGATTGGCAACATGCGTGCTTCAAGAGGAAGCATCTTACTGGTGGAAATCCATGAAGAAAACCGCATTTCATCGACGTGAGATTTCTTCCATCGCGTGGGTAGAATTTGTGGCAGCCTTCAATGGACAATATTTTCCAGAGCTAGTTGTTCAGAAGAAAGCACTGGAATTCACCAATTTGGTTCATGGGGAGCCCTTGTTCTTTTTGTGAAGAAGAAAGATGGATCACTTCGGTTGTGTATTGGCTATCGAAAAACCAATCAAATGATAGTCAAGAATTGGTACCCCTTACCGAGGATTGATGACTTGTTTGATCAGCTAAAAATAGCCGAAATATTTTGTAAGATAGACTTGCAGTCTGGTTATCACCAGTTGCGAGTAAAGGAATCAGACATACAGAAAATGGCTTGCCAAACTCGGTATGGACATTATGAGTTTCTGGTTATGCCTTTTGGTCTAACAAACGCACCAGCGGCCTTTATGTCACTCATGAACATAGTATTCCACACATACCTGGACAAGTTCATTATCGTATTTGTGGATGACATTCTGGTCTATTCAAATAATGAAGAAGAGCATGTGAAGAACCTGTCTATAACTCTTCAAGTTCTGAGAGAACATCAATTGTTCGCCAAGTTCTCAAAGTGTGACTTCTGGATGAGGGAGGTAAATGTCCTTGGTCATATTGTCTCAAAGGCTAGAATTGCAGTGGATCCATCAAAAGTGAAAGCAGTCACTGATTGGCCACAAACTAAGTCAGTCACTGATATCAGAAGCTTCCTTGGTTTAGATGGTTACTATAGGAAATTCATTAAAGACTTCTCCATAGTAGCATCGCCGATAACCAAACTAACAAGGAAGGGGGTCAAGTTTGAATGGAGTAGTAAGTGTGAGGAGAGTTTCTAGTCTCTAAAGAAGAGTTTAACAACTGCACCAGTCTTGACCCTGCCAAATGGTAATGAAGGATTCATAGTCTTCAGTTGTAAAACCCACGATTCGAGTCAGGGTTTTATATTCAGAACCGGTCGGGTCGACCGTTATTTTTCGAGTTGAGTCAGTTTCAGGACACGTGTACCGAGCCGACGCCGGTCGCGTGTATGAGCTATGAGGGTCATGCGTACCCAAGTATATGATGATAACGTCATGAACACAGCAGAACAGAATGAGTTATCAGATATATGAGAGTATGTCAGTCATTTTTTTATTATTATTATTTTTATATATAATGGATCGTAGAATTAGTTTTACGCCGTTTATCGCGTTAGGACGCGTTACGGGCATTTTGGGTGGGTTGATAGTTCTAGAGCATATCATTACGATGTTTGGTATTTGTTTGATTTTACGGGATTTTTCCCGATTTTTATGAATTTTTTTAGGATTTAATACGACTTAGTTATTATACTTGACTCGAGTCGGAGACGAGTCAAGTAATATTTACGAGTTTGCCACTACACACACCCTCAAATTTTTCCTTTCTTCTTCCCCAAACCCTCGCCCGCGCCGCCCCTGTTCGCGCGCCACCGCCGCCGCTGTCGGCGCCGCCGGGCCGTCGACCGACGCCGCCCAGCTCGGCGACGACGTCGCCCTGCCGCCCGGACTAGGTCCGGCCCCCATCGGACCGCCGCGACGCGAGGAAACCACGCCACGACGCCGCGGCCGCGTTGCGTTTTCGTCGCCAATCCCGCCGCCGGCGACCGTCGCAGCCGTCATCCAGTGGTTGCCTCAGCACCACCGACCACCCAGCGACCCTCCCCGACCGGAACGGAGGGCATCGCCGCCCTGGCCGGCCGGATTTAGCGACCCAACGCCGCCGCTCTATTTTAGCCGTTTTCCGGCGACCCGCCTCCTCCGTTGGCCGCGTCGACCTCGTAGATGAGTCGGGCTCATCGAGCCGGTTCCGAGGGTACCCTACATGACCCCTATCCAGCTAGTAGATACCACCGGCAATGGTTGCCGGAAAACCACAGGAAGTCGCCGGAAAACCGCCAGCAACTGCCGGAAAACCGCCGGAAAATCGGAATTTCTAGAATTCGCCGGACTTCACCGGATCTTCCGCGGGGCTCACCCGGTGGAGCCCGATCGAGCTTTGGACGCCGAGGAGCGCCGAATTCGAGCTCCGAGGCGCGCGACGGAACCCTAACCGTCGCCGATTGCCGACGACGTGAGGTATAATTACCTCCGATTGATTTCTTTAAAATTGATTATGATTGTTAGTATAACATGCTAGAATTAAATAATTGTCATGATAAACATATGAGTATGAGTGTAGTGATGATTGCATGATGCAATTAATTGAGAATGAATAGGGAGTGATTTAATGAGGTAGATCGAGTTGAGCATGATAATTGTGTGTGATGTGATTAATGACTAATTAGGGATGAAATGATAAGTTACATGATGAGATTATTAGTGAATGAAGTGATCTAATGAGATGAATTGTGTATGAACATGTTAAACTAGTACGATGCAACTTAGAAGAACAGAATAAAATATGGTATGAGTAGTTGAGTTAGGATTATTTACTCTTATAATTATTTGATGGTTATTTTGATGATGATTCTGTGTTTAATTGTGTTGAGTTTGATGCATCATTTAGTTAGCGGGCGTTAGTATTTAGTTTTGATGTGTAGGTACGGAATAGGAGCTCGCCGCCTAGGCGCGATGACACGCTTGGAGCTTCTACCAGGTCCGTTTAGGACTCGTCTTGTTTTACGCTCTTCCATTGTATGTTTATTTTATTATTGCAGGGCGGGTTAAGTGGCGTTTTATCGGATCCCACTTAACTCGGGCCATTTAATCGAATATTTCCGGATTAATAACCCCTCGAGGATGAGATCCCTCGAGGATGATTTCGAAAACAAGATCCACCACAAGTTGCCTTCGGGCCTATTATATGAATCCCTTCCCAGGCCTATATATATAGTTTTATCGAGTTTTCAGTGAGACGAGAGATGGAGAAACCGACTGCACGTACCATGCAGAGGATGCCGTGACAGTCAAAGCGGGCTCTGGATTAGTGCCAGCGGACTGTTCCATTCCCGAGGGATCCTGACAACTCTGCGTTTGAGTTCCTCACACCCGGAGAACGTGGAGGTTTACGGGTACTGTTTAGTACAGCGCATGTCCGGACTTGTGGTTCAAAGGGTACTAAAGGCGACTGCATGAGAGTACTCGGCCTTCGTGCTCAAGGCCAGGAGAAATATGGAGGTTCGGAGAGGGCTTAGGATAAAGTTTCATGAGAAGTACTGAAAAAGAAGTGCTGAGAGTAGCACAGTACCAGCAGCAGAGCAGTAAGTTCGGGATGCTACCGGGTCTGCAGCCCAGTGGCTCCTCAGTAGTGCCCTTCAGAGTGTTCTTGAGGAAGTATGATGTTTTCTTTCAGATGAGAGTTTGCTCTCATAGCCAGTTTGTTATAGTTATTTTATTTTCCGGACCAGTAACGCTTGTTACTGACGTTTTTCTTATATATATGTAGGTGATAAGCACAAGATGGATGAGCCAGCTTGGACGGAGGAGCAATGAGGTCTTGTGCACACACATGTTAGATTTCTGAATGTTTAATATTGTATTATTATGTTATTGTTTTGGTGAATGACATGATTAAATGTTTGATGCATGACAATGACATGAAATGAAATGATCAGAGTAGCGCAGCAAAAGTATGATGGGTTAGGACCCAAGTTCCAGAATGAGCTTATAGTATATCAGATTGTGTGTAATGAAATTGTTGATATATGCTTATATACTTGTATATATTATTTTGACAGGGTGGACCCTAATCGCACTTTTAGGGGAGACCCTGTCTGTTTTATTTCAGAATTTTGATCGTAATTGTATTGGTGTGTATTTTGAATTGCTTGTCATTCATGTAGTACCATGTTAGGATTTTTCGTATTTATTCATTCATGATGGATCGTATCTTCATCTTAAGACGCCGAGATTGGATCCACATGAGTTAGGTTCGGGTTAGCCGACCTAACCGGGGCCTGTAACATGCCGGTTCGGTTCACGAGCGTGAACCGGATTTGGGGTGTTACATCAGTGATGCGTCTAGGTTGGGTTTAGGATGCGTCCTTATGCAAGAAGGTAACGTGGTAGCCTATGCCTCTCGTCAATTGAAGATTAATGAGCAAAATTATGCAACCCAAGACTTAGAACTGGCAGTAGTGGTTTTTGCCCTGAAGATTTTGAGATACTACTTGTATGGAGTCCAGTTCGAAGTCTTCATTGACCACCAGAGTTTGAAGTATATCTTCAACCAGAATGACCTTAACCTTCGACAAAGGCGGTGGATAGAATATTTGAAGGACTACGACTTCCAAATCTTTTACCATCCAAGGAAAGCGAATGTGGTAGTCGACTCCTTCAGTCGGAAGGGCAAAGTGGACAAAAGTCAACAGCTAGCTAGACTTTGGGCCATGTCAGCAGAATTGGTAGCTCTTAACCCGGTGGAGCAACTAACAGGCTTACTCGCAAATTTGGTTGTTTCCAATGATTTAGTTGATCGTGTTAAGCTAGCACAAATGGGTGATGAGGAGCTGAATAAAATATTGGACAGGATTCCTGACATTGTAGCTGATTCAAATAGTGTGATCAGATATAGAGGAAGGTTGTGTGTACCCAAGGATAATGCGCTGAGGCATAATATCTTGGAGGAGGCTCATCGCTCAAAGTTCTCGATACACCCTGGAGTTACTAAAATATATCAGTATTTAAAGCGAACCTACTGAGTGGATTGGGATGAAGAGGGATGTTGTGGATATTGTCTCAAAGTGTTAGACTTGCCAACAGATCAAAGCCCAACATCAACTACCTAGAGGACTATTGCAACCTTTAGAAATACCAACGTGGAAATGGGAGTGTGTCACATGCGATTTTATTTCAAAGCTGCCAAGAACTCAAAAGAAGCATGACTCCATATGGGTAGTTGTGGACCGACTAATTATGGTAGCTCACTTCATACCCAAGAAATCAATGAGAACGGCGGAATACCTAGCAAGATTATATGTTGACAATATTATCAAATTGCATGAGATAGTCTCTGACCGCGATCCTCTATTCACCTCACATTTCTGGGAAGCTTTCCAAAAAGCCATGGGAACTCAAATTAAGTTGAGTATAGCATATCATCCCCAAACTGATGGTCAGAGTAAGAGGACTATTCAAACTTTGGAAGATTTATTAAGAGCTAGCATTCTTGACTGGGGAGGTGACTGGAAGAAACAGTTAGCCTTGGGTGAATTCACCTACAATAACTCTTACCAAGCCAGTATAGGGATGGCACCATTTGAAGCCTTATATGGTAGGCCCTGTAGATCTCCATCCTGCTGGCTGGAGTCTACCGAAGCATTTATAGTTGGGCCAGAGATGGTGAGGGAAGCAACTGAAAAGGTCAACTCAGTCAGCAAAGACTTAAGGCAGCTCAAGATCGACAAAAGAGTTATGCTGATACTCGAAGGAAGGACCTAGAGTTCCAAGTTGGGGAGTTTGTGTACCTAAAGACATCTCCTACGAAGGGGGTGATTAGATTTAAAATATCAGGGAAGTAGAAGCCAAGATTCATAGGACCGTTTCCAATCTTGGATCGAGTTGGGAATTGTGCATATAGATTAGCATTGCCACCAAGCCTAGCTGGAGTACACAATGTTTTCCATGTGTCAATATGCTAAAGAAATATGTGCATGACATGAGGATCATTTCATCACCAATTTTGAAGACTTATAGCTACAATCAAATTTAACCTACGAGGAAATGCTGATCCACATCCTGGCAAGAGAAATAAAGACACTCAGGAACAAGGAAATTCCTTTGGTAAAAGTATTGTGGAAAAATCAGGGATCAGAGGAAGCTACATGGGAGAGTGAACGAGAAATGGCAAGGAAATACCCTAGCCTGTTAGTGGCATAGAAGTTTTATATTTGTAGTGGCATGAGCTGATCTCGACAGAAATAAATAAAATTAATCAGAATTGTTCTGTTGCCCATTATAATATTTTGCCGACAAAATATTTCCAAGTTGGGGAGATTGCAAAGACCATGAAAATAATAATAAAAAGTTTGATGCAGACGCTATCAGGAAGGACCGAACGAGGTCTGGGAAGGACCGAACGGGTTATATTCTTTACCCGGTTAATTATTTACCCATTTTATTATTTACTTGGTTAAATGAAATATGGGTCTAGGGGTGTTTTCACATACCCTAGCTGTCATTTTCATTTTTATAAATTTTAAAGAGGTCATCATTTTTCACATAGAGGTGTAGCGGCATCTTCTTCACCTTAGCTGCCTATTTCTTCTCTTCCTTGCCGGTGTTTCTTCCTTGCTTGGGTATCCTTCCTATCTCCCTCTTCTTAGTTTTCTTGCATGCATATTTTTAATTCATAATAAACTTGTTAATCATGAGGATTAAAGTTTAAAATCAACAAGAAAGAAACTAAACACGACTGTTGGTTGACCAGTATCCTGTTTCGGCGAGATGTGCAGCACATGCAAAGTTTTGCCAGGAATAGGTGGCAACGGTCATTCCGACGTTGGAAGATGATCCTACTCTCTTTGTCGATTAGAGTAGGATCGATCTCACGTGTGTGGATGCCGACCTGGGGTGGTAAATGGCTGAAAATAGTGGACGACAGGAAAAACAGAGGCGACAGCAATGGGTGAAGAAATCCGGCCGTCCTGGGTGGCGATAGGTTCCAATCAGCCTGGGGAAGGTCCATAAGGGGTCGAGGGTGTCAAGAAGACCACCCAATTGAGGCAGTGATGGTTGCCGTTGGTGGAATCGACAACGTGAGTACGCAGCTAGGCGGGCGATGCAAGCGTCGCTAGCTGGTAATGGACATGATGGACTGACCCATCATCTAATAAATTGGACATGGCGGATTGGTTTCGCCAGCCAATTACTGACATGGTGGATTGGACTCACTAGCCGATAACGGACATGGCAGATTGGACTTACCAGCCAGTAATGAACATGATAGATTGACTCATCAGCCAATAAATTGGACATGGCGGATTGGACTCGCTAGCCAATTACGGACATGGTGGCATGGACTCCCCAGTCGAAAACGGGCGTGGCGGATTGGACTCACCAGCTGCTAATGGATATGATGGATTGACCCATCAGCCAATAAATTGGACATGATGGATTGGACTCGCTAGCCAATTACGGACATGGTGGATTGGACTCACCAGCCGATATACGTACATGGCGGATTTGACACGCCAGCCGGTAATAGACATGATGGACTGACCCATCAGCCAATATATAGACATGGTGGACTAACCCATCAGCCAATGGATCGACATGGTGGACTGACCCATCAGCCAACTAATAGACATGGTGGATTGAACCATCAGCTAATAAATGGACATGTTGGAATGGTCAAAATAGCCAATATTATAGAGAATGATAGGGAGTGTATGGACTTGTTTTACTTAATTATACAGCTCAGTGTTTAATCACTAACGCGGAATTGCCTCCGCAGGTTAGCAGCTGGGACTAAGAGACAACAGGGTGGTTCTTCTACCAACTCAGGTGGTGACCAGATAATAAGCGGACTTCTCTTTTTACTTTTCTTGTGTTATAAATGTGGCTATGGGAAATGGTCTAAGACTGTGGGTAATTGTTTCATACATTGTCATTTGAAACATAAGTTCTTTTGAGTTATAAATACTAGAATTATGTTCTGTAACAACCTGCCATTTGTCACAACATTGTGGGCCTAGCTGGCAAGGTGTTACTCAAAATTTAAGCAAATATGTCTAACATTTTTTTAAACAAACATATAAACATATATAAAGATTCCACAGTCTTGGACCGTTTCCCAGTAGCCACACTTATTTCTCAAATAGTAAAAAGAAAGGAGTCCTCATATTTATTTTGCTCCATGCTCTGGTTGTCAATCACCTAATCTCGTATCTGCACACCTGCGGAGGCAATTCCGCATTAGTGATTACAACACTAAGTAGTATAATAGATAAAACAAAACAAGTACATTCCACTATTTCCTTAAGTTTATTTTAATATGCGGTGGAGCGATTCCGCTGTACTCCAAAACAATGCGGAGGAGGTATCCGCTGTGATCCGCACACCCCGGCCGTAGCCCTTTTGTGGGGAGGCTACCACTACCGTCTCCAGTGCCAGTGCCTCACACACCCGGCCGTAGCCTTTTGTGGGGTAGCTATCACTGCACTCAGGTGATTGCTGCGTCCCGTTTGTGGGGAAGCTCTCACTACCAATTTTAGTGCCAGTGCCTCGCACACCCCGGCTGTAGCCTTTTTATGGGGAGGCTATCACTGCACTCCGGTGCCAGTGCCTTGCACACCCCGGCCGTAGCCTTTTTATGGGGAGGCTATCACTGCACTCAGGTGATTGCTATGCCTCGTTTGTGGGGAAGCTCTCACTGCCAACTCTAGTGCCAGTGCCTCACACACCCCGGCCGTAGCCTTTTATGGGGCGGCTATCACTGCACTCCAGTGCCAGTGCCTTGCACACCCCAGCCGTAGCCTTTTTATGGGGAGGCTATCACTGCACTCCAGTGCGATGGAGGAATCGTTGTGCCTCACTCACCCTGGCCGTAGCCTTTTTATGGGGCGGCTATCACTACTCCAAAACAATGTCGATGCATTACACAATTTACGCACATAATACGACCCAGTGTCGGACTGAGTCAATTCTTTGACCCCGGTTGCACTCGGTGCATGGTGGTCGAATCTGGGCTCAGGCCGACCTAGGCTACCAACAAGGAAAGTATGATGTTCTACCTATTATACGTACCTGACTTGTGATTTCGTCTGACTATGATCCGTTAACCCTAATCTGAATAAGGGCATAAAATTATACATTAGTATAATTTTATTTTGCATGAACCTACATGCAACTACATGACTAATATACTATCAATTTTAAATGATGTAATTAGTTCATGTTAGTCTTTATTTCTTATTAAATTTTCAGCAATTCTAATGATAATTAATTATTAATTATCCCCATCCAAATCCCCATTATCTAATTGATAATTCAATTATTAACATATCCCATACTTTAGTCTTTTGTATTTACCTTATATTCTAACTCAACCGCATCGAGTTCTCCTATATTGACCTGGTTGCCATCCCACTTTAACAATTCATTTAACGACCCCAAAGCTCCCAGCTTTATTGTAATCAACTAGCAAAAGCCGGTATTTTCACCATGCATGGCGACCAACCAGTAATGTGGCGGCCTCCATTTGCTGCTATGGCGTCACCAAATTGGCCACCACATGGCAACCCTCAACCAGTCCTTGGTGACCCCATCCTGGCCACCCAAACAGCAACCCCGACCAGACCCATGGCGACTATTCTAGTCAGCCACATAAACAGCACCCGACCAGCCCGTCTTCTTTTCCTTCCACCCAATCTCAGACCCCATCTTCTATCTACCCCACTAATCTGATTGGAAAAACACCAAAGATCCAACCTTTATCCGCTGCTGTCTCATGGAACTCGGACTACACCCTACATGGGGACCTTAATTTCACCATTCATGGTGGCCGACCAGCAGCCATGGCGACCATGTCCTGCCCCATCAAGGTGACGACCAGCACCACCCCAAGTGACGACCAGTCTGCCCTTTCCATGGCGGATCCACGTCTGGCCAGCAACACCACCCAATCAACACCAACCTGGTCTCCCTACACTTCCTGATTTACATCTCTCCCCGCCGGTCTGACTCGGCCACCCAAGGCGACTCCGTCCGGCCAGCAGCACCGCTGGGAACACTCCCTACTTCCAGCACGTCAACCCTACTCACAAGGATGGAGGATGGTGTTGTTGCTGCTGCAAAAACAGCAGGACGTCCTCCTGGTTTTCTTCTTCCCTTGTTGATTTCTCATTTGATTCTTATGTTTAACATGTTTATGATTTATGCAACATGTGTATGCATGCAACAAAAGAAAAAGAAAGGAAAAGGAATTACCCGAGCGAAGGAGGAAAGCCAGCATCTGTCCAAGGAGGAGAAAGATGTAGAAGACGCCCTCCCCTTCTCCTTCTATAAAGAATGAAATGACGGCTAGGGTTTGTGGAAACACCCTTTCACCGCAATTCCTTTAATCGGGTAATTGGGTAATCAATACGGTTCACTTAACCATTTCACTTAACCTCTTAAACGGGTACATGGTATGATTCACTTAAATGGTTAAATGGATAAATAATTCACTTAACCTCTTAAATGGGTACATGGTATGGTTCACTTAAATGGTTAGATGGATAAATAATGTGGTCGACTTGACCGATTCAAGTAGAATCGTCTGGTTAGAAATTACTTCTCAATTAACCGGGTAATTCATACCTAACCAGCTAACAAAATTTTTCCCCACGTTCGATCCCACCGCGTCGAACGTTATTATTATTATTATTTATATATATATATATATATTATTATTATTATTATTTTCCGGGTCTTCACAATCTCCCCAACTTAGAATTATTTCGTCCCCGAAATATCATAGCATAAATAGGATGTTCATGACTAAGTACATCTCCGGTATAAGTTCATGTTACAACAATTACACGGACTTATGCTACAAACAGGCTAGGATATTTTCTGGCCATTTCCTGTTCAGTCTCCCATGTAGCTTCTTCTGATCCCTGATTTCTCCATAATACCTTTACCAAAGGGATCTCCTTGTTACGGAGTGTCTTTGTTTCCCTTGCCAAGATGCGAATCGGTTTTTCCTCGTAGGTTAAATCCGATTGCAGCTCTAAATCTGCAAAATTTGTGATAATGTGATTCTCATCTCGTACATATTTCTTTAGCATTGACACATGAAACACATTGTGTACACCATCAAGGCTTGGTGGTAATGCTAATCTATATGCACAACTTCCGATTCGATCCAGAATTGGAAATGGTCCTATGAATCTTGGCTTCAACTTCCCTGATGTTCTAAATCTGATCACTCCCTTCTTAGGTGAGGTCTTAAGGTAGACGAACTCCCCAACTTGGAATTCTAAGTCCTTCCTTCGAGTGTCAGCATAACTTTTCTGCCGATCCTGAGCTGCCTTAAGCCTTTGCTGGATGAGTTGCACCTTTTCAGCTGCTTCTCTCACCATCTCTGGCCCGACTATAACCATCTCTGTAGACTCCAACCAGCATGATGGAGATCGACAAGGCCTACCATATAAAGCTTCAAACGGTGCCATTCCTATACTGGCTTGGTAAGAGTTATTATAGGTGAATTCAGCCAAGGCTAAGTGTTTCTCCCAATCTCCTCCCCAGTCGAGGATGCAAGCTCTCAACAAATCCTCCAAGGTTTGATTGGTCCTCTCACTCTGACCATCAGTTTGGGGGTGATATGCTGTACTTAACTTGATTTGGGTCCCCATAGCTTTTTGGAAAACTTCCCAAAAATGTGACGTGAATAGGGGATCTCTGTCAGAGACTATCTCCTTTGGAATTCCATGCAGCCTGACAATGTTATTTATGTACAGTTCTGCTAAGTATTCCGCTGTCCTAGTTGATTTTGTGGGGATAAAGTGAGCTGCCTTAGTCAAACGGTCCACAACTACCCATATAGAGTCATGTCTCTTCAAAGTCCTTGGGAGTTTAGTAATAAAATCACATGTGACACGCTCCCATTTCCAGGTAGGTATCTCTAAAGGTTGTAATAATCCACCGGGTAGTTGATGTTGGGCTTTGATCAATTGGCACGTCTGACACTTGGAAACAAAATCCACCACATCCCTCTTCATCCCATTCCACCAGTAGGTTCGTTTTAAGTCCTGGTACATCTTTGTAACACCAGGGTGTATTGAGAACCTTGAACGATGAGCTTCCTCCAAGATATCTCGCTTTAATGCATCATTGTTGGGTACACACAACCTCCCTCTAAATCTGATTACACTGTTGGAATCTACTACCATGTTGGGAGTTTTGTCCAACATTTCATTCAGCTTCTCATCTTCCATTTGTGTTAGCTTAACTCGGTCCACCAATTCATTAGAGATAACCAGGTTCGCCAGTAGTCCTGTCATTCGTTCCACTGGGTTAATAGCTACCACCTCAGCTGACATAGCCCAAAGTCTAGCTAGTTGTTGACCCTTGTCCACCTTGCCCTTCCGACTTAACGCGTCGGCTACAACGTTCGCTTTTCCCGGATGGTATAAAATTTGGAAATCATAGTCCTTCAAGTATTCTATCCACCGCCTCTGTTGAAGGTTAAGGTCATTCTAGGTGAAGATATACTTCAAACTTTGGTGGTCGGTGAAAACCTCGAACTGAGCTCCGTACAAATAATGTCTCCAAATTTTTAGAGCAAACACAGCTGCTGCCAGTTCCAAGTCATGGGTTGCATAATTTTGCTCGTGAATCTTCAATTGGCGAGAGGCGTAAGCCACCACCTTACCATCTTGCATAAGGACACATCCTAACCCCACTAGAGATGCATCACTGAAGACCACGAATCCTTCATTGCCATTTGGTATGGTGCTTTAGAAATTGGTGATACTCCAGGTACTAGGTCAATGATAAACTCCACTGCCCACTTGGAGGTAACCCTAGTAGTTCACCTGGAAATCTGCGGAATTCTGCTACCACCGGAATGATGGACAACTCTTTGGGTTTGGACTCAGACTCCTCTAGAGTTGCCGAAAAAATTTACAACCCTCACCAAACCACTCAGTTGCCTCACTAACCGACACAATACAAGAGGATGGATCATTCCATGACCCTTGGAAAATGACCCCCATCTCACAATTACAAGGTTTAGTCAACACTCTCCTCCCTTTACAGTCGAGAAAAGCCTGGTGTGCAGACAACCAGTCCATTCCCAACAGTACATCAAAGCCTATTATCCCATAGACAATGAAATTCCATACATAGGGTTTCCCTTGTATATCCAAGGATAGGTTAGTCACTCCTAACGTCGTGACCTCCCCTTCTCCCGTTGCGGTAGTGACCCTATAAGTCTTAGGTAATGTAGACGTTTGGAGTCCTAAACTCTTAACTAATCGGGATGATAGGAACGAATGGGTACACCCCGAGTCAAATAAAACATCCACACTAACACTTTGAATCAGAATTTTACCTCTAACTGTGTGGTCCTCGTTCTCAGCGTCCTCGATTTCGACTGCAAAAAGTTTCGCCTTCCCCTTGTCCGCTGGTTTTGTAGGTGCTGGGTAGCGATTAGGAGCTGGTGTCTTCTCCTTTTCTGGTTGCTCCTGTTGTTGCTTCAGGGGCTGATGACACTCGTTTTGTAGGTGTCCCGTCCTTCCGCAGTTATAGCACCGACGAGGCTCCCTGCATGGCCCTGAATGCATCTTGTTGCAATTTTTACATAGTCGATACGGAATCTCCTGAAACTTCCTTTTGCGGTTCCATCGACATTCCGTTGATAGTTCTGCTGCTGGTGTTCTGCAGACCTGTTTTTGCTACTACCCTGATTGGCATTCTTATGTTGCATAGTAGCCTTCCCCTGTTTCTGTGCACGGACATAGTCGTACACCAACTCATGAGTAGTGGCTGCCTCAATCACTTCGGTTATAGTGCCTCTTGGTGCCGTAGCAACCCTACTCCTCAATTCGGGCTTCAACCCCCAGAAAAATTTGTCTGCTCTGGCCCGGGCAGTTGCCAGACTCCCAGATGCAAATCTCTCCAATTGCAAGAAATTTTTTGCATACTCTCGGACTGAATCATCCTTCTGAGTTAGAGTGGCAAATTCCAGTGCTTTCTTCTGGACAACTGACTCAGGAAAATATTGTCCATTGAAAGCTGTTACAAATTCCGCCCAAGGAATGGACGAAATCTCCCGTTGATGGAACGCAGTCTTCTCCATGGACTTCCACCAATAGGATGCTTCCTCCTGAAGCATGCATGTCGCCAACCTCACTTGATGGCGATGAGGCACAGAGAGAGCTCTAAATGCTTTTTCAGTAATGTCCAACCAGCTCTCCGCCTTCATTGGATCAGTCCCTCCAATGAATACCTCAGCTCCGTTCTTCCGGAATTTCTCTACAGTGTATCGATCACTGTCATCCCCATCTGGCAGTACCACTTGTCGGACTACCGGTGGCACCGGGTTTGGAAGTTCTCCTCGCTCGCCCGGGTCAGCTATTCCTACCCGCTCTTGGGCGCTCCCCTGATCCCCATTTGGGACGTTTCTAGGACCCGCAGCCGAATTTGGAGCTCCATTCCCTGTTACCAATCCCGGTAATTGCTGTGCTATGTTCTGCATCACAGAACTTGTATTATCTGAAGCCTGCGCTAGTCCCTGTATGGTCGTCAAAATTTGGCCTAACACACTCTCCACGTTCGTGTCCGACTGCGCAGCTTGGCTCGACTTCCTTCGGGTGCCTGCCATCTAAAATTTTTTCCGTTATGTAAAAAATTTTTTTTCCAATGATTACTTAGGTTTGTTAGTGAGTCCACTAATTCCCTAATGACATACCCCATTGGAGAAAGATAAATATTGGACTCTTCAACAAGGTACTTGAGTCATAAGATGTGAGCTTTGGGAAACCGTGGCTCTGATACCACCTGTAACGACCCGCCATTTGTCACAACATTGTGGGCCTAGCTGGCAAGGTGTTACTCAAAATTTAAGCAAATATGTCTAACATTTTTGTAAAACATAAAACATATATAAAGATCCCATAGTCTTGGACCGTTTCCCAGTAGCCACACTTATTTCTCAAATAGTAAAAAAGAAAGGAGTCCTCATATTTATTTTGCTCCATGCTCTGGTTGTCAATCACCTAATCTCGTATCTGCACACCTGCGGAGGCAATTCCGCGTTAGTGATTACAACACTAAGTAGTATAATAGATAAAACAAAACAAGTACATTCCACTATTTCCTTAAGTTTATTTTAATATGCGGTGGAGCGATTCCGCTGTACTCCAAAACAATGCGGAGGAGGTATCCGCTGTGATCCGCACACCCCGGCCGTAGCCCTTTTGTGGGGAGGCTACCACTACCGTCTCCAGTGCCAGTGCCTCACACACCCCGGCCGTAGCCTTTTTGTGGGGTAGCTATCACTGCACTCAGGTGATTGCTGCGCCCCGTTTGTGGGGAAGCTCTCACTACTAATTTTAGTGCCAGTGCCTCGCACACCCCGGCCGTAGCCTTTTTATGGGGAGGCTATCACTGCACTCCAGTGCCAGTGCCTTGCACACCCTGGCCGTAGCCTTTTTATGGGGAGGCTATCACTGCACTCAGGTGATTGCTATGCCCCATTTGTGGGGAAGCTCTCACTGCCAACTCTAGTGCCAGTGCCTCACACACCCCGACCGTAGCCTTTTTATGGGGTGGCTATCACTGCACTCTAGTGCCAGTGCCTTGCACACCCCAGCCGTAGCCTTTTTATGGGGAGGCTATCACTGCACTCCAGTGCGATGGAGGAATCGCTGTGCCTCACTCACCCCGGCCGTAGCCTTTTTATGGGGCGGCTATCCCTACTCCAAAATAATGTTGATGCATTACACAATTTACGCACATAATACGACCCAGTGCCGGACTGAGTCAATTCTTTGACCCCGGTTGCACTCGGTGCATGGTGGTCGAATTTGGGCTCAGGCCGACCTAGGCTACCAACAAGGAAAGTATGATGTTCTACCTATTCTACGTACCTGACTTGTGATTTCATTTGACTATGATCAGTTAACCCTAATCTGAATAAGGGCATAAAATTATACATTAGTATAATTTTATTTTGTATGAACCTACATGCAACTACATGAGTAATATACTATCAAATTTAAATGATGTAATTAGTTCATGTTAGTCTTTATTTCTTATTAAATTTTCAGCAATTCTAATGATAATTAATTATTAATTATCCCCATCTAAATCCCCATTATCTAATTGATAATTCAAATATTAACATATCCCATATTTTAGTCTTTTGTATTTACCTTATATTCTAACTCAACCGCATCGAGTTCTCCTATATTGACCTGGTTGCCATCCCACTTTAACAATTTATTTAACGACCCCAAAGTTCCGAGCTTTATTGTAATCAACTAGCAAAAGCCGGTATTTTCACCATGCATGGCGACCAACCAGTAATGTGGCGGCCTCCATTTGCTGCTATGGCGTCACCAAATTGGCCACCACATGGCAACCCTCAACCAGTCCTTGGTGACCCCATCCTGGCCACCCAAACAGCAACCCCGACCAGACCCATGGCGACTATTCTAGTCAACCACATAAACAGCACCCGACCAGCTCGTCTTCTTTTCCTTCCACCCAATCTCGGACCCCATCTTCTATCTACCCCACTAATCTGATTGGAAAAACACCAAAGATCCAACCTTTATCCGCTGCTGTCTCATGGAACTTGGACTACACCCTACGTGGGGACCTTAATTTCACCATTCATGGTGGCCGACCAGCAGCCATGGCGACCATGTCCTGCCCCATCAAGGTGACGACCAACACCACCCCAAGTGACGACCAGTCTGCCCTTTCCATGGCGGATCCACGTCTGCAGCCAAGTCAACACCAACCTGGTCTCCCTACACTTCCTGATTTACATCTCTCCCAGCCGGTCTGACTCGGCCACCCAAGGCGACTCCGTCCGGCCAGCAGCACCGCTGGGAACACTCCCTACTTCCAGCACGTCAACCCTACTCACAAGGATGGAGGATGGTGTTGTTGCTGCTGCTAAAACAGCAGGACGTCCTCCTGATTTTCTTCTTCCCTTGTTGATTTCTCATTTGATTCTTATGTTTAACATGTTTATGATTTATGCAACATGTGTATGCATGCAACAAAAGAAAAAGAAAGGAAAAGGATTACCCGAGCGAAGGAGGAAAGCTAGCATTTGTCCAAGGAGGAGAAAGATGTAGAAGACGCCCTCCCCTTCTCCTTTTACAAAGAATGAAATGACGGCTAGGGTTTGTGGAAACACCCTTTCACCGCAATTCCTTTAATCGGGTAATTGGGTAATCAATACGGTTCACTTAACCATTTCACTTAACCTCTTAAACAGGTACATGCTATGATTCACTCGAATGGTTAAATGGATAAATAATTCACTTAACCTCTTAAATGGGTACATTGTAGTGTTCACTTAAATGGTTAGATGGATAAATAATGTGGTCGACTTGACCGATTCAAGTAGAATCGTCCGGTTAGAAATTACTTCTCAATTAACCGGGTAATTCATACCTAACCAGCTAACGAAATTTTTTCCGCACGTTCGATCCCACCGGGTCTTCACATGTTCTTTCATATTATTCATGTAACCTTTTGAGTAACACCCGGTCTGGTTAGGACTGGTCGTTGTAGGGTTGGTTTTGTTAAATTTTGAGTAACACCTAGCCGGCAAGGCCCACAATATCGTGAAACATGGCGGGTCGTTACAATTGAGTTTTTTACCGTTGAATATTTCATGAGAGTGGGACCATTGCTTTTAAGTTGAATTTGTTTGAAGATACAAAAAAATATTCCATCCAACCCATCATTTTTTGGCTTGTTGGCCAGTTGTGAAGAAGCAATCATTGTCATAAAATAGCCGGTCTAAATCTATTTTTATTAATAAAATAATGTAATTTAACTAATAAAAATACAACAAAAATTAAAAAATAATTATCAAGTAATTATCCTGTATCTTTTTGTTTATTTAATATATATCTTTAAAGCATTAAGAATTATATATTCATAGTATTATATTATTAAAGTATTTTTAATTATTTATAAAAATTTATTTATACAATTAAAATTTATGTATAGTAGAAGTTGTTCATATTGTGACATCTAGCCTAGTATAATTAACGGGCCATGTAATTTTTTATAAAGTAGTTAATTAAAGTTAAAATTAAAAACAACATTTGTACTAATATATTAGATTTTAGATTAATAGCTATTTGTTGTAAGGACTAATTTTGTGACATGTAAAACCTGGCTTGGGTTAGTGTTTTACCCGCATGTAGGTGGCCTGATTTAGGTTAGTCACAAGTCATTTCAAGTGAGCTCAAACTAGACAAATTTTCAGACCATGAGTGTGAGGTCCAGATGGCCATACGAGCATGTTATTTTTTCTTAGTATGCCTGACATATAGATTATAGATTCAGTTAGGCTAAAGCAGAACACGAGTTATCGATATGTACACGATGTATACATATAATTTTTTTTAATATGATATAGCAAGGGTTTTGAACCTAGATTTAGGCTGTTGTAGCATTTATTATCAGTTTAGAATTTTCAGGGTTTATCATTTTCATTCATCATAATGATTTCTGATCATCAGATTATACCCGTGTGGGCCCAACTTGATTTAGTCATATATTTTGTAATGACCCGCTCTAACCGGGCCGGGGTTACTTAAAAAGTTAAATGTTGTAAACATACTATTCATGAACATGAATCATAACACGGTAAATACGTCTAGAAATTTTATAAATCATAAAAATAAATCATGTTCTAATAGCATGTGACAATACATAAAAATAAAGTCCCACAGTCTCTGACCGTTTCCCATAGCCACATT
Source organism: Piper betle (assembly GCA_033002965.1). Taxonomy (NCBI): domain Eukaryota; kingdom Viridiplantae; phylum Streptophyta; class Magnoliopsida; order Piperales; family Piperaceae; genus Piper; species Piper betle. The sequence goes on from JAURVB010005047.1 coordinate 54,795, forward strand.
TATAACACAAGAGAATAAAAGGAAGTCTAATTTATTATCAATTCACCAAACCTTGGTTGGTAAAAGAACCACCAACCACACTTTTAATCCTCAGTCCAAAGTTGCTCACCTGCAGAGGCAATTCCGCGTTAGTGATAAAACCACTAAGCCGCATAATAAAATGAAACAAGTTAATATAATCCCTATTATCATTTCTCGAGACTTTTAGTTATTATGAGCCTATGCCGAGCTCTTAATATGCTGGGAGGGGTGGCCACCCCATTCAGCTCCAATCCCATGCATGCGCACACACGCTACGTGGCCCACGGCCTATAGTTACCGATATTTGCTATTAACTCACCCTCTCGGTATCACAAGTGCATACCCGCTTTCGGCATGGGGGTAGGTATTCAATCTTTCAGGGGGTGCTGTCCTGCGTCGAATTGAGTCGACCCTGATTGCGCTCGGCGCATGGTTGTCGGATATGAACTCAAGTCGACCAAGATTCCCACATAGTAATTTTAAAGGGTGCAGCCCCATGTCAGACTAAGTAAATTCCTTGACCCCGGTTGCACTGGGTGCATGGTGGTCGAATCTGAGCTCAGGCCGACCAGTGCTGCCAAAATGGGAAAATACAACATTTTAAATAATGATACAGACCTGGATAGTTCGTAAGTGAACTTGCAACCGTGACCAAAGATCCTAATCTGAACGATAATATAAAATTATACATAAGTATAATTTTATTCGAGTAGAAATGCATGCAACTACATGAGTAATATATATATCATTATCAAAATTCGAGAACATAAAGCATGCAACATTCAACAATCTTAAATATTAAATTATTCATGTGACATAATCATTTAAGTCATACTTTACATTTTAAATTAATTATCTAAATCATAATTCACACTTCACTAATGATAAATTAATTATTAACTTATAAACAAGTATTCAAGTATTTAATTACTATTATTAATATATTTTCCTTTGAGATGATAATCACCTAACCACGATCTTGACGATTTAATTTACGGTTTTAACTGTTAATCACTATCATTATTAATAGAAATTTAATTAATTAAGTCATTCGATTAAATTATTTAAAATAATGTGTATTGTCCTAATTCAAAGATTATTACTAATACAATTATTTTAAATTATTCAACTCAATAAAGGTTCGAACGTTATTTATTTTCATTATGCTACTTAGGTTCAACGCTTGTGATTTTAACACGATTATAGTTTAATAACCCATTTTCCACCTTACTAACTTGTTATTAAAATAATCACTTTATCTACCTACTATTAAATTTAATATGGTAAAGGTGAAATCTTTATTTCATTAATCACTTATAACCATCCGATTTAAATTAATAGATTATAATACACCGATTAATTTTTAACAGTTTATCATTACCGTATTCTTTTATTACTCATGGTGACCGCATCGAGTCAAGTACTATTTACATGTTTGCCATCTTCTTCCCCGACGCTCTTCTCTTCTCCAAACCTCATCTTTGGCACCAAAAGCAGACCCGTCCTTCTTCTACAACCCTTATCTTGGCACCGAAACCAGATCACGTCCTCCATCAACTACAACCTTCCCCAACAATCCAATTGGAAGCCTAAAGTTCGTGCTTTACAGCAACTATCCACGTTGAACCCCATCCTGCACCAAGGCGCACAACGCCTGGCCAACAGCACCGCCAGGAATGCAAGGCGAACATTGTCTGGCCAGCAGCACCGCTAGGAACGCCCCTTCTCCCCGCATACAACCCACAACCTCAAGCCAAGTGCTCTGAGCATGCACGGCATGAGCCTTGGCCGACGAACTGGTATGGATGCTTAACTTGACAAACACAGAAGGAATTCCCTTAGCGTTGCCCACTATCCAAACCCCATGCATAGAAATCATAAGTTGCTAGAGACTGCAACTCAGTTATACTAAACAAACCAATTACATAGCATAGGATGTTGGTGAAGCAACAGCAACAAGGCGATCATAAATTGATGAAACAACAGAAATTTGCATGGCGGTCATGAATTGATGAAGCAGCAGAAAATTAGCATGGTGATCATGAAATGCATGAAAACTAAGAATAGGGAGACAGGAAGAATACCCAAGCAAGGAGAAAGTCAGGCTCCGGTAAGGAATAGGAGAAGAAGATGAGAATGACAGCTAGGGTGAGGAAGACGCCCTCTCAAAATAAAATGAAAATGACGGCTAGGGTATGGGAAAACACCCCAACACCCATATTTCAATTAACCGGGTAGAGAATAAAATATAATAATAATAATTATTATCCAATGTTCAATCCTTCCCAAATTGCGTCAAATATTTTAAACAACGTAAATATATTTATGTATGTATGTATATATATATATATTCACAGTCTTTACAATCTCGCCAACTTAGAAATATTTCATCCCCGAAATATTATAATGGTAACATGACAATATTATTAATTTTATCTTCGGGATTTGTTCATGCTGCTACAATTATAAGAATTTTATGCCACAATTAGGCTAGGGCACTTCCTTGCCATTTCTTGTTCAGTCTCCCATGTAGCTTCCTCCAACCCTTGATTTTTCCACAATACTTTTACCAAAGGAATTTCCATGTTCCTGAGTGTCTTTATTTCTCTTGCCAAGATGCGAATCGTCTTTTCCTCGTAGGTTAAATTTGATTGTAACTCTAAGTCCTCAAAATTTGTGATTATATGATCCTCATCTCATACATATTTCTTCATCATTGACGCAAGGAAAACATTGTGTACTCCGACTAGGCTTGGTGGCTATGCTAGTATATATGCACAATTTCCAACTCGATCCAGGATTGGGAATGATCCCATGAATCTTGGCTTCAAATTCCCTGATGTTCTAAATCTGATCACCCCTTCCTAGGATATGTCTTTAGGTACACAAACTCCCCAACTTGGAACTCTAGGTCCCTCCTACGAGTATCAGCATAACTCTTCTGTCGATCCTGAGCTGCCTTACGCCTTTGCTGAATGAGTTTCACCTTTTCAGTTGCTTCCCTCACCATCTCTGGCCCGACTATAACTATTTCAGGAGACTCCAGCCAGCACGATGGAGACCTACAGGGCCTACCATGTAAGGCTTCAAATGGTGCCATCCCTATACTGGCTTGATAAGAGCTATTGCAGGTAAATATAGGCAAGCCTAAGTGTTTCTCCCAGTCACCTCCCCAGTCAAGAATGCAAGCTCACAACAAATCTTCCAAAGTTTGAATAGTCCTCTCACTCTGACCATCAGTTTGGGGATGATATGCTGTACTT
>JAURVB010005050.1:0-13317 GCA_033002965.1 Piper betle
CTGGTTCGGTAATGTAAAACTCTGACTCGAGTCACGGGTTTTACAGATACACAACACCGTATTCGATTGAAAGGCAATTCTTAATGCATTATTTTGTTGTTTAATCAATAATCACCGAGAGGTAAAAATTGAGGCAAAATATAAAAGTATGAAGGAGCGGGAGGCACCATGTCATATAATTACCTTAGATCGATAATTCGAGGGAATAAAAGATAAGAGCAAGATTTGATAAAGATTAAATTGATGTTAAGGGGAATGCGTTAGGGGGAGGGCACACTGGGGGCCGGGGGCGGGAGGGCTGGTGGCCGGGGGCAGGGCAGGAGGGGGGGAAGGGAAGAAAAAGTTGGGAGGGGGAGTGGCACACCAGGGGGCAGTGCAATGTGCCGTAGCTGCTTGATTTTGATAGTGCATGGCCCACGGGCAGGAAGGGGTGCACCGTAGCTTGGAGTGGGCAGGGAGGGAGCCATTGCAGAGGAGGTAGGTAGTCATCATTGTCGTAGGGCCGCCCACCCCCTACGACAACGACGACCACCCGCCTCCTCTGCGGCCCGCCTACCAGCCCCAAGTAGCAGCTACCCCCTGCCCCCTGCCAGCCCCAAATCATGCTCCCCCAAGCCGCCCGCCCCTCCGGCCTCCCCGCCCACCTGGGGGCGGTGGTGGTCGTGGCAGGGCAGTTGGCAGTGGGGGTGGTGGTCGTGCCATGGGGGCGATGACTTGGGGCGGGCAAGGCCGCCGCGACAGGTTGTGCCAGGGGAGCTGCAACCGGGTGGTGGGGGTGGTCGGTTGCAAGGCGGGTGGGCATGTCGAACGGGTCGGGCAAGTCACTGGGTGGACTTAAAGGCCTGAGGGCTGTTGGATTTCAACCAATGGCCCATGGGCCGTGTGTTGCAATGCACTGCCAAAATCAGGCAGCGTATTGCAGCTTTTTGGTGTATATATATATATATATATATACGCTCTCCCCTCGCGCCTTCTCTCTCCCTCCTTCTGAGTCTCCTACCAACCCCTCTCCTTTTCCGGTGAACTACTATTGATTCTTTCCCTTTCCCTTTCCCTTTCGATGTTGCTTCCTCCGAGTTGTGTCAGCTACTAGGGGATGCTGTTTCTTGATCTTTGTTGATCGTCACCACGTTTTCCGTGTTTTGATGCCGAACAATTCTGTGGGCATGTCTTCGGATGCCGAACAATACCGTAGCCAAATATGGTTCTATACAATTTACTTTTATGGCGTACCTTTCCAAAAGCAAAAATCTGACCTGCTTACGATAGGAAACCCATGGCATTCAGAGTTTATTTGCTTGATGAGATTGATCCTCTCACCATCTATGATGCCCATTGTTGAAAATATTGGTTATCACGAGCCCACACAATGTTTAGTATTACTATTTACTTCTATTCAACCAATTGTTCATGAGTTTGAATAATTTCTTGACACGAGTCAGCGGAGGTGGTCTTTGTTAAGAGAAGTGCTGCATTGGCAGCAATGAAGCGATGTAATAACGTTCAGTTAGATGGTAATTTCTTGACACGGCTCAGCGGAGGTGGTCTTTGTTAAGAGAAGTGCTGCATTGGCAGCAATGAAGCGATGTAATAACGTTCAGTTAGATGGTAATTTCTTGACACGGCTCAGCGGAGGTGGTCTTTGTTAAGAGAAGTGCTGCATTGGCAGCAATGAAGCGATATAATAATGTTCAGTTAGATGGTAAGCCTATGAAGATCGAAATTATTGGAGCAAATGTTGGGGCCCCTGTTCCAATTTCAGCTCTGGTTGATTTGGAACACAACCTTCATCCCCTCCATATGATCTCTCTCTGCTATGATCTCATTGTCTAATGGAGCTTCCAATGATTCTTCATGGTGCACATTAACAACTGGCTGGATTATGAGGTATCTTGCTAGATTATGTAGCTGAGATCTGTTCTTGTTTTTGTATATTTTTCATTTTAGAGTATGCATCTTATTTGGTGTTTAGAATGGATTTTTATGCTCTTTCAAACTGATGACAACATTTTACAGGAGGATTATGTGAATGTAAAGCAATATCTGAAATGGTTGGAGCTTTGCTTTTCTCGCTTGTTGCCTTGTCTAAAAACTGTCAGGGTATATGGGCTACTAGGAACAGGTGAAATCTATCATATTGATCACTGAAGGGGGAATTACGCTCTTCATCAGCGAATTTAACCCAGAAATCAATTTTGTCAACTTAGTGCTTAAAAACACAAGGATCACTGGAGAAACTGACTATATACACCACAGCCCCGTTCGATTTCTGGCCCATGAAATCAGAGTCGTGAAAGCACTCAGAAAGATGATCGTGAGCTTTCCAAGAGCCAGTCTATTTGCCGAAGTTGTTTTTCTCGAGACCTAAATTTTGGTTTATGTGTTTGTACATATATGAACCTCACCCTATGCTTGCAAGACTTATTTGTGTTTCTGTCATTCCGAAATTCAGATGAACTGATAATCCTACATTTGGTTGATCACAATGCGACAGTTTTCCTTGCCTTCAGATGCATGTTTTTTTTGTTTTGTAACAAAGTCATTTCAGATGCATGTTGGTACACTTACAGTGGAAACTACAAGAGCAGTTCTTGGAATTCAATATTCATCGACAAGAAACTAATCATGCCTAAATCTCAGATGAACGATTAAACACATCTAGACTTCAGAACAGCCTGACTATGAATACAAACTGCTACTTCCATGTGGTATAGAGCATATTGAGATTTTGTATGCGTAAGGGCAGAGCTTATCATCTTTCGGTGTAATGATATAGCTAAATCTGAGCTTCTGATGAGGCCTTGGGATAGTGCTACAATTGCTCAAGAACAGAGCTCAAGCAAGTCTGAGGGATGCTGCGCTGATGCATCCTGGGCAGGAGCTACCAAAACCAAGAAATAAAGAGCAACACCTCTTTGCAGAAAAAACTCTATTAACATGATCTCATTCCTATAACCATGAAAACCATTTATCTTCACAATCCTAAGATTGTACAACACTTGATCAGGAGGGTCCGATTCACATGTGCCTTCAGCCATAGGGTGATTAAGACGAAGCGGTTCAAGCTGCAAGAGTACGATAGTGTCAGCAAGCCTTTGATCTCATCCCCTTCGATTGACATCATAATCGACGACCTCGTTGTGGGTGACGGAACGAGAGTGCTGGCCGTTGGAGCGGCCGATGGAGTTGATCCACTCCTCCTTCTCCTTGTCGGAGTTAGCGATGAAGTACATGGATTTTTGTCGGTGGAGAGCTCGAAGGCCAACTACTTGTTGAGGACGTCCTCGGCACCATTGACGGTGCGGCACGAGGCGATGAGTATTACCCCGCGAGAACCAATCAACAAACCCCCCCCCCCCCCTCTTCCCCCTTCCCGGCACTGGCCCCTCCCGACCGCCGAGCGCGGTCCCCCCGGACGTTCCCCACGCCACCTTCCCCGTCGCCCCCTCCCGCCCCCCCGGCGCCCTCCTCCCGGCCCTGCCTGCCGTCGTGCCCCCCTCCCCCCGCGTTTCCCCAGCCGCGGCCCCCCTCTTCCCCCTTCCCACCGCCGCGCCCCTCTTTCCCCCACGGCTTGCCGCCCGGCGACGGCACTGACCTGCGGCAAGGTCGCAGTCAGTAGCGCGATAGAGTCATCGGCGCTGAGCACGAGGGGTGTACGAAATGGCAGGGATAATTTGTAATAAAAATATAAGACTAGATCAAGTTAATATTTTAAAATATATTAAAAATATAAAAAATATATTAAATTATTATAAAATAAAATAATTAAGTTTTAATAAATTATTTTATTTTTAGTTTATGGTTTTTATTTTATTTATTTTATATTTTTTAAATATTTTTAAATATGTTATTCATAATATTAACTCGAATATAGAACGAAATGTATTACGAAAGTTTTATAATAAATACTTGATACGCTCTAATTTCGAGTTAATATTATAAAATATATACCAAAAAATATAAAAAATATATTAAAATATCATAAAATAAAATAATCGAGTTCTAATAAATTATTTTATTTTATATATTTACTCTAATTTTATGCCTATTTCTTTCTATACTCGAGTCAAGCCAATAAAAAATTAATTTGGTTTTGTAAGTCAAATCAATAAAAAATTAGACTCAATCTCGACTCGATTCAAATTAATAAAAAATTGACTCGGTCTCTACTCGAGTCAAATCAATAAAAAATTAACTCGGTTTCAACTCAAGTCAAATAAATAAGAGTTGACTCAAGTAAAGTCAATAAAAAACTAAACTCGGTCTCAACTCTAGTCAAGTTAATAAAAATATGACTCGGTCCTGACTCGAGTCCAAAATAATGCGTCCTAACTCGGTAAATAATTGTAAAATTAATTTTGCGATCAACTATATATTAAAAAAGATGGCAGACTCTTATATATTTCGATAACATTTAAATTATGTTGATGAAGTTGGAAACACATCAGAATCAAAACACATGAGATCCATCTCATTCAACTTTCTTCCACATGATGAATAAAAGTACAAACTTACAAGTTACAAATTTGTTAAGTTTGATTAAAGTCAATAACAATTTATGGAAAACAAGTTACAAATCATTTAGATTATATAGTCCTTCTAAATTTTGAGCTATCATAGTCGTTCTGTATCACTGCTTTGAGATTTGCCATCATTGCACCGATGCCCCTGAATAGACTCCACGGCTCCACTTTCAGATGGAACATTTTTTGCCTATATATTTAAAATAAGGGTTGTGTTAGGTAACATTACCGATGTGCTACAATTATAGGGTAAGTACAGTTATCATGCCCAACTCCCCGTTTATTGCAACCATGGCATATCCTATCTTTTACCATATGGTCCACTACAAGATCTTTACTACTATTCCATCTTTTACCATTTCCTTTTGTCTTTGATTGTGCCGGTGCATGTACTTGTATTTTATGATGTGGATCATCTACTACATCTTTTACCAATTTCTCTATTTCTAAAAGTTTGCTTGGCGAGGTCAAATCTCTTAGATGATGAATATGCATTTTTGGCCCATCGATTAAATATACAATGCAATTCTCCCCAATTAGAAAATAAAATTTTGTTGCAATCACCACGAAGTTCCACTCCATCACCATCAAAAACAACTTCCTTTGCTATTTCAAGTGTCTATCTCTTCATGATATAGATTTGAGGAAAAATATCCCCCTCATTCAACCTTAGTACATACAACAAATGCCTACATAGAATACCTTCACTTTCCGAAAGTTGACAACTACATGTGCATCTACCATCAACTCCGTTGTAAGTAACACTTGTAACCAACTCTTTATTACTTCTACAACACGTTAGATCATACTAATCAACATCCTCTTCATCTAATTTCTTATGAGATGAAGAACAAACTAAACTGTATTATAATTCTTCTTGAAACTTATAAAATATTTTTCTAGTATAAACCTTTGCCATCTTACATTCCATCTTGAATGGAGTGACTAATTTTGGGTTTTATATGAATTTTCATAAGATTCTTTTGCCTTGTTCAATCTCTGTCTTTTGATAGTTCTCTCGAATCTATGAATAAACTCAAGAAGGCTTTTTTTTGTTCACATACCTTGAGTAAAATGAGTTTTGAGAATCATTTCTTTGCAAACTTCTTATACCAGCCAAAAATATACCTTTACTATACACAGGCACCCACGCATGATGAATTGCATATATAGATTTTAACCACTCATTTTCCTCTATGCAACTGTCTTTTATTATTTCACTCCATTATGATTCAAATTCTTTTATTTCGGCACCATAAATTAAACTATGAAATGACTTATAAAACTCCCTTTTGTGAGCAAGTGCACCTAATTTTTTACTCTCCTTCTTAAGGATATGCCAAATGCAAAGACGATATGTTAAAGGAAATGTCAATTTAATTGCTTTATTCATTGACAGATCTTGATCAGTAATAATTGCCCATGAATGCCTTCCCTTCATGCATTTCAAAAATATTTTAAACAGCCACACAAATGACTCAGTCTTTCTCATTACATAAAAAGCACAGCTAAATGTAATTGTTTGCGGCAGGCAAGGGCCACCGGGTGGGCAATAGGCAGGGGGTGGCACGCCAAGGGTAGGGGGCGCCGCTTGGGCGGCAGGCAAGGAGGTAGGGGGAAGGGAGGGGGGAGGTGGGGTGAGCAGTGGGTCGCGGGAGGGGCGGCAGCTAGGATGTGAAGGGTGGGTGGGAGGGGGTGTCCGGGCGGTGTGGACCGGTGGCCGGTGGCCATGGGCGTTTTATGGCCGCCAGTGGGCTGGCGGCAGGGCAAGAGGGCAAAAGGGCGGGAGGGAGGGAGGGAGGTTAGGCGGGTCTAGTGGGTCCAATGGGAGGGCGCTTAGGGAGCTGTGGGCTGTTGGATTGGGCGCTTAGTGAGCTGTGGGCTGTTGGATGAATCCAACAGCCCACGATTGCAGACGCTGTCCTATATATATATATATATATATATATATATATTATTTAGGCATGGGATTGTCTAGCCCACGGATTGCGTCTTTTGACCTGGCTTTTGGTGGGACCGAGGCACCCTTGCCGCGGAAAGAAATGGTGCGATGGAAATAGAAAATGTCGCAAACACCGAAATGACACGTAAGAAATTTTTACGTAGTTCCTTAAGGTTCAACTTGAATTACTAAGTCAGTCCACAGTGAGATTGGTACTCACAATCCACAAATTTTCAACTTTTTCACAAATTACACATCATAGTAGAATTTTGTCACTTTAATCGACTCCATAGATAATTTATCCCTTAAATGCTTAAAAGCTTTTACTTGTAATGCTCACAAAAGAATTCACCGTTGTGCCAGTTTAGTTAGAGTTGAAAATAATGTTGAACTAGATCGGTGGAGTACACGGGCAATTGTCCAGTTTGGTGTGCCAATTCAAATTCAAGTTGTAGATGAGTCACAGACGCGGTTGTGAGTGTGGGTCTGTTCACGGGTCTAATCAATTCATGGCGCAACTGGATCTCAATGTGGACACCCACACAAAGATGTGGATAGCCGGTCTCAGGCACGGTCAAGATCGTGGACATGGTCAAAATCCAAGCGGATCTAATTAGCACCATGATGGTCAAGCTAGTAACGGGTCCCCTACCCATTTAGTCTCTCCCATACCTTCTTCTTCTCCTTTGCTTCCTAACAGCAGCGCCACTGGCGAGTGGGTCTCTTCTCCGGGCGACGACGACAGAATTTTGGCGGCTGGTCGACGTCAAATCCAATAGGAGACAATACTTGGAAGGCAGTGATCTGACTCCGATAGTCAATCCGCCTCGACAAGGCAGTAATTAGAATGGATTTTTCTTATGGAAGAGGTAGACTTTGTTCCTTAGTGAAGCAGATTCCGGCTAATTTATCAGAGCAAGGCTCCAACTTTATGTGGTAACAAGGACAACAACTCTCTTGCTATGACGATGGTAAACTCCAACAATGGAGCTCGGGCTCTTCTTCCCTTGCTCGGCCCCAAATAGATCAATGACAGAGAACTCTCTATTTTCACCTTCTCCAATCAACCACTTCTTAACAAAATTCCGGCGACGATGGAAACTGAATCCGGTAGCACTCCTCTTAGACTTGAAGATTGATTCTCTGAATTCACTTTACACACCACTTCGGGCCAGGAACGCTCGGCTTTGGTCATAAAATCACCACAAAATCCGTCTTCTGCTGTTGCCGCAACCTCCTCAATGCTCTGTTTTTTGCCTTCTTTGGTGGGCGTTTTCCTGGTAAAATTCCAGCTACGGATAGTCTCCAGCGGCAAGTCTGGGTTGTGCTGTATCGGGGGCACTCCGAGCTCCAAGCCAATGGTCTTGGGCTCGCTGGAGACGTTGCTCCAATGAGGATACACAAGCTACACTGAAGTTTCAACGCGGTGACAAGCAAGCATGTGCGGCAACAGGGGGAAGGGCCTCGGTAGTGTCGGTTACTTGACAACGACAAACAGGGACTCCTTTCCTTGGCTGAGCAGCAAGACAGCGGGCAATGACTCCTCGGCAACGGCAAGCTCCTGTTTTATGGCGGCAACACTACTCCTCTCTCCGCAGCTCTTGTCTCGTGCAAGTTTCAGCAACTCCTCTCCCACTGTTTCAACATCATGACGGTGAGACGGGGCTCTGTTCTTTCACTTATTCCTTGCGTAGGCTCCTTGCAATGGGTGGCTGCAACAAACTCCTTGGGGATATTGATGGGCTTCAGAACAGCAACACTTCTTAGCAAGATAGTAGAGCAGCAACAGGCAGGAAGACGACGTACTCCCCCTATGGCTGGACAAAGCTCCACGGCTCGTCTCCGGCAGCGTCTCGGCGGAGTAGCAACTTAATGGGATCCGTGGAAGTGTTTCGGCAATGGCACTTCTTCTCCGCTGTTTTTACCTGCAAAAGAGAAAACATCCCTTTCGGGCAGATCCAATGCAGCAAGGCTGTGACCTTCAGGCGTTGGCGACGACTTTGGCGCAGCAGGATGTGGCAGCAGCCCCTTTCCTTGGTGGATAATAGCAGATCTTCTTCTCAGCGAGGTCACGACGGGCTCGAGCAGGTGCAAGCTTTCTTCCTTCCAAGCAACAGCGGCGTTAGGCTCCTTGGCGGCTTTAAGAGTTGGTGAAGTGATCTGGGGCAGCAATCGAAGTTCAAACAACTCCGGCAAGGGGCAGCTTTTGGGCAAGGCTGAGGCAGCAAATAGCATATCGGCAGCAACGTAGTTTCATCGACTAGACGGCAACCCAATCTCTGGTGATGACCCTTGTCTCGTAGCAGCAATGGTAGTCCTTTGAGGTAGCGCAGGACTCCGACTCATAGCAAGCTTCACGGCAATGTTGGCAGGAGCAGCAATCAGGCTTCACGACAAAGATGACGGGGACGTCTTAGGCGTGCACTACGGGGAAAGGCAATCTTTTCCATCCCTTTTTTTATGCAAAAAGGAAAAAAACCAACTAGATCGGCTGTAGCGTGGCAATAAGGCAACTCTTGATGATCTCTTCTTTGATGACTCGCTAGTAAATTTCAGGGGTACTTCAAGCCATGCACCGGTTGATGAGATAGGGAGTCGCATAAGATAGATCTCCGGCGAGGGGTTCCTGCTCTTTCTTCTCTTTTCTTTTCTCTGATTCTTCTTTTGTCTCTTTTCTTTAATTCAACGAGCCCCTGTTCTTTATGTTAATGTGGTACCTTAATGGAATTCTCCCTTCTACGATTCCTAATTACGGCCATTGAATCTTCACCTATCTAACTATTTTGGTTCCTCACTTCAAGCCCTTAAAATCCTCACCAGCAGTTCTTATCATCTCCTTCTTATCTTCAAACTTAGATCTTGGAACCACTAGGCATAAAAATCATCCACTTAAGTGGATAAATATTATCCACGTAATTAGATAAGTACAAATCTTTATATATATATATATATATATATATATATATATATATAGTAAAAATGTTATTGTGCTACAGCACAGGTAAGTTCTCTGTACTTAAATTTTTTTACAGCCGTTAGATTTCTATCCAACGGTTGTAAAAAACATCCCACGTTTTGCTATGATTTTCTCCCCCTTTTGCTCTGCTTCTCTCGCGTCGGCTCACTCCTTTCATCCCAAGACGCCACGCAGTACACCGGGCTCGATGAAGGTGGGATGCATCGACATGGGAGCATTGTTAGCATCGCCTCGATCGACGCCGCCAACGCCGTTGAAGTTGTCTGCTTTGTTTCTCTTGGAGCTATGCGGCGACATTGGTTCTTCTATTTCTCCTAGGACGCCACGTAGCATGCCCGACAGGAAGAAGGTGGGAGGTGTCGGCATTGGAGTCCAGTGAGGAGGCGGTCATGGAGTTCTCTGTTGGCATCGTCTCCATCGACGCTGCCGATGCCGATTGGCTGCTCTGTTTTTGACTCTTTGTTTCTCTGTTTCTTCTCTGATCCGGCACACTCTTGCTGGCTGAGTTTGGCTCTGGTTTCTTCCAGCCGGATAGCGCCACCGACGATAACCTCAACGCTGGCCTCTCCTTTTCGGTGAGCTTTGGCTTCTTCCTCCTCTGATCCAGCTTTGGTTGCTTGCTCCTCTGTTTCTCTGCTCTGATCTGGCTCACTCTTGTCGGCGGAGTCCAGCTCCATTTTATCTGAGCTAGATAGCACTGCCGACAATCACCTCGGCGCTGGCCTCTCTATTCCGGTGAGCATTAGCTTCTTCCTCCTCCGATTTGGCTTTGGTTTGTCTGATGTTTTGGGCTGGATACATTATGATATGAAAATTTGAGATGGTTGAAATTTTGGTCCGCTGCATCCTTGAGGCGATGTTTGTTCCAATTAAATTGGTTTTCTGTTGCAATTGGTTGAAAGAATGATAATCAGTTGATTTTTTGTTGCAATTGGTTTTCTACATTATGATACTGGCCTCTCCGTTCCGCTGCATCCTTGAGGTGTTGGTTTTCTATTCCGATTAAATTGGTTGAAAGTCAATTAAATTGGTGGCTTAGTTTTTCCATTGTAGATTAAATATATAATCAGTGAATGGTAAATTGGTTGAAAGTCAATTAATTGTAGCCTTTCGTCAATATTTGATTTTTTTGAGCAGGTAGATTGCGACTGCTTTGAAGGAGAGCAAGCCATTGTGAAATAGTTGGACGCCGGCAAGGGAATCCAATATCGAAAAATAATTGGTTTGGTCTTGTTCTTCAAGTTGATCTAGACTTTCCTATTTTGTAGATCTAATGGAAGAAAATAGCAGTATTGGATATACTGACGAGAAAAATATCGGTAGTTCCATGGAAGATAAGGAAGATCAGATACATGATTTGTGGTTGACTTAACATGAAATGCAGACTACAGAAGAAGATTGTAGGGAAATTGAAGAATTTGACAAGATTAGGCGATGTAGGAAGATTAAAATCTTTATCAAATCTATTCCTGCAACTATGAGTAGTATGACTAGCATTTTTCATATCTAACTTTGAAACCTTGGTTTCTTTGAGTAACCTTGGTATCTCACAATATTAAGTCTCTGTTGTAAACTATTTTGCCCTCCTACAGATGTATTTGTTGGGCGATCAAAGTCAATAGGAGCAACATTTCAGATGGAATTCTGAACAGCAGACTGAAATCCTCTCTTTTCAGAAGTAGGAGTTTTGAGAAGTGCATTTTCATCGATCATAAGACTCTCGCTCTCAGTTTGTTTGTTCGCAACATAAGCAACTGATGGAGTCCTTCTTAACTTGTAGATAGGGGCTAAGTATTATTAGTTTAAAAGGCTGCAATAGCCTCCAGCAATTTAGACTAAACAGCTACTAGTGGCCTCTATAGTAAACATCATATAATCATCGCCAAGTCCTCTTAGCAGTCAAAACGATTTTCTTCGTTCATACGACGGACGACCAATAGAAAGTAACTCATCACAGATTGACTTATAGCATGAGAGATTTAGTGTGCATTGAATTGGATTGATCTTTCTGTATCAACTGTAACTGATCTTGAAGTGCATGCAAACTCCGCTTTTCAGTAAACGTAGCAAAACTATTTTTCAAAGCACTCTAATTAACATTTGCAACAGAATTAAACCCTACAATAAGATCCACTCTGAGCCCCCTTCTAATTACTTGTTAAACTTCTTCCATGCCAAATACTCCGTATTTTTACAATTGTTGTCTAATGTGGCAACCACAGTTTTGGGAGGTTCTTTAACATAACCTTCAAGACATCAAAATCTATAAGGTTCACTAATTGAGTTTCTCACGCCAAATAGTTCGTAGAGTCTAGCTTTATTGCAATGAAATCGAACACATTCACACGTCATCCAAGCCTTGCAATTCTACTTCCCCATCAACCAGGTCGACCATAACTGCATTTGTGGGATCTAAGAACTTAAAAAATCACCCATTTTCAGAAACAATATTTCAACTCACAACAATTTAAAGAAAATTTTCAAGATGCATGCACAAAAACTTAGATCAGACTCCTTGATCGAAAAACAGGAAGAATCGTACTCGAACAACACCCAAATGCAAAACAAAGAGGATTTTGATAAAATTATACCACCAAGTCTGCCTCTGACGATAATCTGGTAAAGCCGTGCAACTATTGAAAAAGTTCACAAGCGGAATCGACTCGCGCCGACTTCCGATTTATCGCCCTGATAACCGTATTGTTGGGAAACATTAACTCCAGCGAAAACAATCCAGAAAATATTTCCCCTATCGATGAAATGAATAGGAGACACCCAAGATAAAAATGGATGGAAACTTTCGATCCCAATTTAAAGAAAAGAAAACCAACCTACTCGATCAACTTTAATTAGAGAAATCTCTTGCAATCAAGTAATCGAAATAAAATTTGAGAAAACTCTCCTAGCCCTAAATCAGATCAATAACAAGATCTGAAAGATACAATTCTTGAGAAATTGAGAAAACTAACATACACCTCAAATGAAAAAATGGATCAATCTCACACCTTGGATTACAACCCCACTTCAACTTGAGATGATGAAAAACTTCTCAAACTCTCCCCTTGATGAGTGAAACCACTCCCCGTTATATGTGAAAAAACTCCACCCAAAACATGTAGAAAATTCTACCTAAGTGTGAAAAGCTTCACCCCAATAAAGAAGTAGAAACTCTACCCAAATGTGAAAAACTCCACCCAAAAGAGTAACACTACTCTCAATTACAATCCACAGGAGAAAGAAAAGAAGAGAAAGAAAAGAATTAAGCACTGTTGATCTTGTCAAAGAACTCGAAGTCATATCTTCACCTCACAACAAACAATTTCACTTTCTTTTCCCATATGTACTACCAATAGTGACCCTGTCTAGATCTGTAATCCTCAAGTCTCCCCTAGAGAACACTCCATAGAACTTCCCCAAAGGGAAAACACACCGAACACAAACCTCTAATCACATATTTATATACTAGAGATATGAATAGCACTTGGAAATGAAGAGCCAACTCCAAATACTACTTCTTGAGCATTGGAATCCTCACTAATGAGTCTTTTCATGTATTCCATAAATTCTCATCGAATTCGTCATACCTCTTGGTTTATCTTCATGCCTTCACGACTTTCATTGTAGCTGAATGCTTTCTCATGGGAGAGAATATTTCAACACGTATGTCACCATGGTTGGTGATGCTACGATACCACAAAAGAGTTTTAATTAGAAGTTGTTATGGCATTCATCAAATGAAGTATTTATATCTTTGTTTAGCCATTAAACAAAATGAAGGGAAAGAATAAAAGACTGGGCAAGTCTTTGCACTTATATATATTCAATTACATTAAATAATATATAATTGACTCTTATTGCAATTATACGAACTCAAA
>JAURVB010005051.1:0-18013 GCA_033002965.1 Piper betle
ATACATTGCGAGTCGTATCTTCATCTTAAGACGCCGAGATTGGATCCGCATGAGTTAGGTTCGGGTTAGCCGATCTAACCGGGGCCTGTAACATGCCAGTTCGGTTCACGGGTGTAGACCGGATTTGGGGTGTTACACCTGTGATGTGAAAATCAAATCAACAATAGATTATAACGATAAAACTGAAAAGAGTTATAACAGATTTGTGGTCCAAGCTCCAAGTGTGTTGTCTCATCTATTGCGAATTCGGACTCCAAAACCTACATCAAAACCCACTAATAAGTAAAATACTGTCATTTTTATATAATGCATGCTCGTGGTGTGTGCTTGCATTATTAATACATCATAATAAATAAAACAATGCTAAATAAATCTACAACTAAACATCCAACATGTAAATCGAAACATGATAAAAAAATAACTAATAACAAACAATAAATAAATAAATACACTTACTCATGAATAAATAGATAAATAATAAATACCTAAAAATAAATAATATTCTAATCAGGAAATAATAATATGATTATACTATATAAGTACATGGGTAAATATAAGTAAATATCACATGTACTTGTGTTAGTAAACATATAAATAAATAAATAAATACAAAATCATTCAATAAATTAATAATTAAATAAATAGTTAATATTAATTAATCAAGAATAATAATAATAATAATAACAATATCATAGTTATCCAAAACGAAATACGTAATTAAATACAAGTAAATAATAACATACACGTAACGAATAAATAGATAAATGTAATTTAGTAAACATAAATAAAACTAATACTAATAAGTAAATACATTAATAATAATAATAATAAACAATCACGTAAACATTCATCATATATGATAAACATATAAATAAAAATAAATAAATAATAATGAATAAATAAATAAATAAAGACACTTGTAATATTGAAACATGCTAAATATGGTGAATATGCATCTAAACTAATTTAAGGGTTGTCGAATTATCGAAAATGGTAAAAAAACTAAAAACGTACTGAACTGAACCTAATCAAGCCAAGTCAACCCAAGCTAGTCAAACAAGTCTAGCCGAGTCGACTCAGTCGAGTAAAGCAATAGTGTTGGGCCTGATAGCTAAATGCAGACACGAGCTCCAGCATGACCATGGGACTGTTAGGCAAAGGAACCAGGTCGGGTAGGTTGACGCAAATGCCGGCTAGCTGATGCAAACGCCGGTAAATAGCTCTGACCAATAGGGGGTGCCTGTTGCAAGAAAATGCCGACAGCGGTGCTATTGGGATCACTGCCGGTCAAAATCTACAGCCCAGGTGACAAGGAAGATAGTGGTGGTGGCGATCGGCTTAGTTTGGCTTATGGTTGGCCGAAAAATGGCTAGAAACGGAGTGGAATTGCTGTCGAGTGTGGCAACATTGCCGACAGCAAGCGCGACCAACGCGGTGGTTGTGGGTGGTCTCAAAATGTCAGCCTCGACGAGATGAAGCTATGTGGGTGGGCAGATCGGCTAGAGGTAGCTCGCCGATGACGGAAAATGGCTCGAACGGCAATGGTGGCAGCAATGGAAACCGGTTATAAAAACGTCATTGTCGACGGCTACTACGGGGGCACTGGTGCCAGAGCTAGGTATGGATGGAAAGCCTATCGCGAGGCAGTCCTAAGGGTGTCAGTCTAGTGTCCAGGGGTGGTTTGAAGACTTGCGGGCAGTGAGCTGAAGTGGTGGTGGCACCAAGTGTAAAACTTCAAAAATCGTGGGAAATTTCTAAAAAATAATTGGGTGAAGCTAGGGCTGACGTGGAAGGTTGTGATCTTGCCACATGGCATGATTGGTACGTCTGATAGCTCGTGACCTAATGGGGCTCAGGTATGGGTATATCCAATATGTATATAGACAAAAAGTGCGGATCAAGACCGTTTAAAGTCAAAACTAATTTGAGTCATAAAAGTGACTCTATGGGAGGGAATTAATGCAAGAAAGCTAAATAAGCATTGAACCTTGAACTCAATCCGGTGAAAATGTGCAATTCAAATCAAGCTGAGACCACAAGGGTAATCTGGTGATTCGAAATCCCTATAATGCATGCAAATGAAATACTCTGAAAATCTCAAACAAATACTAAACGTTGCAACAATCTATATCTAAGCTTAAAACCCTTACTAACTCATAAAAATCATATGCATACCTCGCGTATATACTGATAATTCATATTTTACTGTAGCTTAACTAAAACTATTATCTCTATGTTGAGCATATTCAGCCACTATAACGTATTTATATAGTCATTTACACCTCATACTTATAATTAAAAATTTGTTTGGCTCGAGCTTGCTCAGACCGACTCTAGATTGGCCTGAATTGGCAGAACTACAAGCGGTTAAAACCCTAACCCGAAGGTGAGTTTTAGATTGACAATGAAAATTTTTAATTTTAGTATTGAAATAGTAATGATATTTATAATTATGTATAAAATAATTAAATAATATTCAGTTAAAACGATTTTATTAAAGTTTTCTGCCATTATCATTTATATTTAAAGTTGATTCAATTAAATTAGTCAAATTTTTAATTATTTTTTAATACGGTAAACAAGGTTATTTTTTGTTCCTTTTACCTGATTCATAACAACTGATAAATCGATGATTCATTTGATAGCTTATATGGCACGTGCAGGGGCATCCTGACTCAGGCGTGAGCTCAAATTTTTGTGGAAGTAGACACGGAGTGCTCTCATTCGTCATGCCCGGAAAGTTTTGAAATTGCAAAATTGAGGAACAGTAGCCACGTTGACCTTCTTCGCGCTAATCTTTAACAAAATTAACGTGGCATAGACAAGTAATAATATATATTATTTTATATGTTATATCATGATAATATTTTTTCATTTTTATCGTATTTTAATTTTCTCATAACACGTGGTTAATTTTCTTTCCTGTACAACTCTCTAATTAGTCCTCTTACCTCTTTAACTTTTCAACCTATCTCCTAATACTTTGCATTTCTAACTCTCCTGCCCATTTTTTAATGGTTCAAAATTTTTTATTTTGTGTCCTTGACACTTAAGATTAATTATTTTAACTAATGTTTATTTTTAATTTTTTAAAATAAGTATTTTTGATTAATTATATATTAATATTTAATATTTAATTTTAAATTTTCTTCATATAATTTTGTTTTTGATAATTTTAAATTAAATATTCACTGATATTTGCATTTCAAATTATTTTATATTTATTCATATATTATATATTAAAAGTATTAAAAATTTAATGTATAATTTTAATTAATTGTATAAAATTTAGGTATAATTTATTGATTAAAAATTGATGGTCACTTAAAAGTAAATCTTTTAAGTACAAGACAATTTGTATTGATTTTTAACGTGAATTAGTTTTGATTTTGACAAAATGATATTTGTAAGGAATTTTTATGCTTTTTACTAAAATTTTAAATTGTAAAATTATTATATATTTACTTATTATACGCTATTTAAAAGAGAAGTTTTTTATGTTTTTTTTAATATTATATATTTTTATTTTTATTTTTAATAAAATTTTATAAAAATGGTCACACATGACTGGTGCATTGCCGGGCCTAAACTAGTAATATAATGGTAGCTTGGAAAATAATATAATAGTATATAAAATAAATTTTTACAAGCCATCATATGAAATAATTACGGGAAAAAATGGCAGATGAATAAAAAAGCTTACTTCTAAATAAAAAAGTCAGTATGTCACGTCTTCCAAAGGTGGCAGGCGCAGTTGGTTTATTTTTGTTAATATATCTAGGAAGACGAAAGTCAACATCACCACGCTTCTGTCACCTACTCTTTCAATTACTCGTTGACTTTTTGAGCATAGAAGAGAAGGTTGTGTAATTTTTTGCCTCCCATATCTAAGATTCTGAATACAAAGTATAGGAAGTGTTAAAGCTACCCAAGTCGGAAGAAGTTCGGGTGGTGAAGAAAATGGCTGGCAACTACGATCACGCTGATCTTGAGCAGCCGCTGGTGGTGGATGGCCGAGAAGGTGACGTCCCTGAGATTGAGAGCTGCCGGCAGTTCTTCGCGGAGGCCATGGGAGAGAGCAAGAAGCTGTGGTATTTGGCAGGGCCGGCCATGTTCACCTCTGTTGCCCAGTACTCAGTTTGTGCTGTCACTCAGGTCTATGCTGGCCATCTCAGCACGCTTGAGCTGGATGCTTTCTCCGCCATGAACTTGGTCATTGGCCTTCTTGCCTTTGGTATCATGGTATATGTCTTTCTTATGGCTCCTCATGTCATGGTAATGCAATTTTAGGGGGCTAAGTTCGAGCTCCTGGATTGGTGATTGAGTTGAGTTTGGATATGGGAATGACCCAATGAAGTTTGATTGGGTTTAGTGGAGTTTTGCTTATGGACCCGTGTTTGATCGTCCTATTTGGATTTTTGTGGTTAGAGAAGATTGAATTTGTTTCAAGTTCTTAATTTTCTGATATGTCGCTTTTTGCTGGTTGATATACATATATTAAAAAATAACCCGATGGTGCACCTTGTGCTGTTAAAAAGAAGTCACCTACCGTAATTTGGGGTAATGATGTAACTATATATGTGAGATAAGTCAAGACTTTGTTGGGAAATTATGAAGATTGTGTTACATGAAAGGCGTTTGTTTAATTGTTAATGTGTATTCTGTTTGGAACTTTCATCTAGTGATTTTCTATAGACGACCTTATGATATCCCTAAGCCCATAACTTACATCTAGACTGCATATGCACATCAAATCACCATGTCAATGAGGAGTTTACGACATTGACAGTTCATGTGTTCTGCAACGTTTTTTTTTCCCAGATGAAATCTGCTTGGAAGCAATAGACAGGACTATTTTTTAATGTTAAAAAAGCCCATACCAGCTCAAAAAGAATAAACAAAATTTCATATTTTCAGTC
Source organism: Piper betle (assembly GCA_033002965.1). Classification (NCBI taxonomy): domain Eukaryota; kingdom Viridiplantae; phylum Streptophyta; class Magnoliopsida; order Piperales; family Piperaceae; genus Piper; species Piper betle. The sequence continues at coordinate 4,920 of JAURVB010005051.1, forward strand.
TGGCATGGGGAGTGCATTGGAAACTTTATGTGGGCAAGCATTTGGAGCCAAACAACTACATATGCTAGGAGTGTACATGCAGCGCTCATGTGTAATACTCACCATAGCCAGCATATTTTTGATGCCTATCTACATCTTTGCAACTCCAATACTTGAGTTCTTTGGGCTGGAGAAGAACATTGCCAAGCTCGCCGGACCTCTTTCATTGTATATGATACCTGAACTGTTTGCTTTTGCACTTAACTTCCCCTTACAGAAGTTTTTGCAAGCACAGAGCAAGGTTATGACCATGGCATGGGTGTCTGCAATAGCCTTAGTTTTTCATGTCTCTTTATGCTGGATATTGATTGTCCAGATGAAATTGGGCTTGATTGGTGCTGCAGTCTCTCAAAATCTATCTTGGTGGATTGTGGTTTTGGGGCAGTTTGGATATATAGCAATGGGGAACTGTCCTAATTCTTGGAATGGTTTTAGTTGGAGTGCTTTCAAAGACTTGGGGGCATTTGCTCGCCTCTCTATAGCCTCTGGTGCAATGTTGTGGTATAATTATTTTTTAAAAAACCTTCTTTTTGGTGTTATATTTGTACAAATTTCCCTTTGAAATCTAGAGAATTTTAAGTGTTTTTGCAGCCTTGAGTTGTGGTACTACATGTTTCTCCTAGTCTTGGCAGGTCGGCTTCAGAATGCAGATGTGGCAGTGGCTGCAATATCCATTTGGTGAGTTCTGTTTATTTCTGAATTCTGATACTCGCATTTCTTGATTTCTTTCCATACTGCTCTCTTGACTTTGATGCCACAAAATTGACAGCACTAACCTGTCTGAGTGGGAGTTAATGATTTTCTTGGGCTTCAATGCTGCAATAAGGTTATAACACTTGCAATTTGCTCTTGTTTATATATGACTGCCAATACAAATCATTGACTCATCATTTTGCATTGGCATTTCTAGTGTCAGGATTTCCAATGAACTTGGAGCAGGGAGGCCAAGGGCAGCCAAATTATCAATACTTGTGGCTGTTCTTTCTTCAATAGCAATTGGCCTTTTCTTCTTTACGGTAGTCCTGGCATTGAGGGATGTGTATCCACTTCCATTCACTAATAGCACGCAAGTTGCCCGTTCTGCCTCCAAGATTGCAGTCATCTTTGCCTTCATGCTTCTTCTTAACAGTGTCCAACCTGTTTTAACAGGTCAAAAAAAAAACTGTGTCTACCACCTGCTCTTCCTTCTTGACATATAACATTTTTAGCAGACCTTTGCAGCTGAACTGAACTGTGAACTTTTGATCTGGCTTAGGTGTGGCAGTGGGGGCTGGATGGCAATCTCTAGTAGCCTACGTTAATGTCGGATGCTATTACGCAGTTGGAGTACCAGTTGGCTTCCTCCTTGGATCATGGTTGAATTTGGGGATAATGGTATATTTATGCTCCAAGATCTACCATTCAAAGCTGTTAAAATTTATCAATCCTCAGTTATTAAATAGACCTTCTGAATGCAGGGAATATGGACTGGGATGGTGAGTGGAGTTGCTTTGCAGACAGTGGTATTAACTGTTATTACAGTGAGCACAAATTGGAGCAAGGAGGTTTTCTTATCCCCTCTTTATATCTCATATACTTTGGTCTACCTCTTTATATCTCTATATGTATATCATGTTTTGATACTTGTGTATGTTCACCATGATAGGCAATGGACGCAGAGTCTAGGATAAGGAAATGGGGTGGTTCTGTGGATCCCTTTTTGAATGGCCACAAGGTTATTTAAAGCCAACACTAAAATTATCATTACTTATCATCATCTTATCTTATTTGGTGACAGGCAAAAAAAAAAAAACCATTTCTCAATCTTTTATTTTACCATTATTTCTCATGGATTTAAGTTTTACAATGACTACAGGAAGAGCAATGAATATAAAAAGTTAAAACGGCGAGAAATTTCATCCATGAGGCTAATAATGGAGCTACAGAAGTATATGTACGAGTGCCTTTGTGTATCGGACAGCGCCTTTGTTTTAGGATAGTCCAGAAGAAATATGAATTTTTTGTTGGCTAATTGTCAAGGTCCTGATACTATTTACAGAAGATTTTTTAAGATAGATTTTTAATTTTATAGATAATTTTCTTTGAATTATGTAATAGACTATAATAGATTGATATCTTTGAGATGAACTTTAATTTTACAGTAAGATATTAATTAAGTGAGAAGATATATTATAATGATTTGATGTATTTTTTTATTTTGTTATTATATTTTGCTCGGTTAAATCTTCTACTTTTTTTAAATATTATTTATGTTTTTGTTTTATCTGTCTGAAGAGATGAATGTGGTTTGGGAGCTGATTTGCCGCAGTAATTGTTAAAGCAAATTTGTTGTTCCAGCAGCTTTCTATCCGGGTTGCAAGAATCGGCCGATTCCATGTGGAATCGGCTGATTTAAATCGGATCGGCGCGATGCCGATCCGATTTCGGGGCCGAATCGGTCGGCCCCGAATCGGTCGCTGAATCGGCCGATTCCGACCGATTTAACTCGGAATCGGAATCGGCCGATTTAAATTGGAATCGGTTTTTTAAGAAATTACTAAAATACCCTAGGTCTGATTTTAATTAAATTAATTAAGCATGGGTAAAATGGTAATTTGGCTTTAAAAACCTCCCCGCTTCCGCCGTTGCGCTCGCTCCGCCGCCCTCCGCTCCGCTTCCGCCCTCAGCTCCGCCACGGCCGTCCGACCACGCCACGGCCGTCTAACCACGCCACGGCCGTCCGATCATGCCGTCGCCCCGTTTCCGCCTCCGCCGTGTGTCCTGACTCCGGGGTCGCCGCCCTCAGCTTCGCCACGGCCGTCCGACCACGTCGCTGCCCCGTTTCCGCCTCCGCCGTGCATCCCCGACTCCGAGCTCGCCGCCGGCGGGGTAAAGAGGGGAGGGTGGCATTCTCGTAATTAAAAGTTGACTCGAGTCTAACTCGAGTCAAAAATAATAATTAATTCTAAATAATTTAAAAAAATCTTAAAAAATATTTAAAAATATCATAAACTATAATACACAGAATAATATCAAAATAACATCAATACCTAATTTTAATATATTTATATTATGAATTGTTAAATTATTATATATGACCGATTAAATTAATTTGGACCGATTCAACTGAACCGATTTCTGGCCGATTCAGACCGATTCCGATTCACTGGAAAACCGATTCCGATTCCGATTTATGCAACCATGCTTTCTATTAGATTAAATCACTACAATTAGTAAATTATGAAAAAATATAACCGAAACAAGAAAATAAATACAAACTTCACAGATTCCACAGATACCACGCAATTGATCAGAATCCCGACAAAATCCCCCCACAGTCCCCACTCCCCTCCCATAACTAGTTCTACTCATCTCTGCCACTTCCGCTTCTCACAATCTATATATATGATCATCAAATCCATCTGGGTCATCTCTAGAAGTTCGTAGTAATGCATCAGAAGATTCAGAATCATGTTCTCTTCCTCCTTGGGGTGGTCTTGTTCCTGTTCTGTGATACTTTGGTCGGTGCCCAATATCCAATACCAACCAAGTACGATGGATTCGTGTAGAGCATCACTGTGGACTTGTGGATGCTGCTCTCGTGGAGGCCTTCTATGATCCTATGTGCCCCGTAGGGGTGCTAATTGAGCGAGCGAGCCGAGCTCAACATGTGTTCGAACTCGGCTCGAATAGTTCGAAACTCGTTCGAACTCGACTCGAGATCGAACGAGTTTTGGACATACATGCTCGAGTTCGACTCGAATATCTTTTATGTGTTCGAGCTCGACTCGAGCTCGAATATACTTAAACTGTTTAATTTTTGTGAGCTCGTTCGCCAGCTCGTTCGTTAGCTCGAAACCATTGTGGTTTGAACCCACAACCTTGAAGTCATCAAGGTGAATACTTGCCAGCTCAACTATCTTGCTTCTTTGTTATTATATTTCATATATATATATATATATATATATATAAATATAAATAAATAAATAAAATATAATATAAAGACTATATTATTATATTATTTTATAGAGTCGAGTTCGAGTCGAACTACGAGTCGAGTTCGAGTTACAACCGAGTCGAGTCGAGTCGAACACGACCTTGCTCAAGCTCGGCTCGTAAGATTCGAGTTCGAGTCGAGTTCGAGTCGAGCATTTAAATGTCGAGTTTCGAGTCGAGTCAAGCCGAGCCGAACGTTAAATGCTCACGAGCTGGCTCGCTCAATTAACAACCCTAGTGCCCCGATAGCAAGGACTCTGGCCTGCGTTGAAGCAGGCTGTGGAGCACTATGGCCATCGTGTGTCCCTCATCGTCCACACCTTTCCCCTGCCGTGAGTTTTCTTTCTCTCGTTTGGTTTTAGTTTTTTGCTGTAGCTGGTTGTGTTTGACTGTGATATATTGTTGTTGTTGCTATGGAATTGTTCTTGAAGTTTCGGTTATATAGTTCTATGCGCGTCGAGATCGTGGACAATTTAGTTGGATCGTTTGGATGAAATAACTAATGTTCTAGACAAGATGAATGATTGAACTCAACAATTGATCTGGACTCTATAAGGTGTTTGTTATTCCCTGAATCCGCTACCTGGTTTTGTGGATTGAGTTCCACATTCGAATTGTGATTGTTGCATGAGTGATCCAACTTATGTCTACCTGCGTGAATAATTGTCTCTGCAATTGCCTTTTAATGTGTTACTGGATCAAGAATTGTTCCGTATAAGCAGTTTCCTTTATATTCTTATTTGGATTGTTAAATGATAAATTCACTTAACATACTTGAGGAAAACCTACCATACTATTCATTGAAACTGAAATTGGACTTCACACAAACTCTGATGCATAGGAAGAACATGCCTCTTCTTTAGCTTAATTAGGTTCTTCAATAAAGAAAAAAAATCTAGTAGTGTTTGCCTCCAAGATGAGCATATTCCTTCTGGTATATGAATTTATATATGTTGAAATTGACCTGCTTCTCTTGTTGGGCAATTGTGATTCAAGTGGGATTTGGTGCTAATGCTATCCAACAACATCCAAAAACTGTTGTTTCTCTTTTTGAAAATGCAGTTATCATGATTATGCTTTTATCTCACTCGGGGCCTTTATATTGCCTGCAAGTTGAACTCTTCCTCACCATATCCTTTGTTGGAGTTGTTCTTCAATCACCAGGTTGATTTCTATCTGTAATTTCTTCCTGTTACATATAATTAAATTTCGTCAAGTTGTTATGCATCCATGTAATGGGTTTCAATCAGGAAAAAGAGATCAATGTACTTTTTTCCTGGCTTAGATTAGTTTATAGCATCTAAATGTTTTTGTTAGTTCTCAAACACAATCACTTCACTCTGATCTCCATTGATTATGGATCCAACAGGAGAAGTTCTACAACAAACCCACAAGAAAATTGTCAAGAGCTTCTGTCATTTCCAAATCGCAAAATTAATGACACAGGCCGTTGGTTCTTCTTACGAAAACACGATAATTTCTGGTTTCAATGACACCAACACCGATCTTGCAACAAGGATTTCCTTCAAGGTAGCTGGGTTCTTTTTCAGTGGACGGAAGATTGGTTTATGATTTTGGTTATACAAAATTGATTTCAACTGACAAACTGATATTTTAATTTGCAGAACTCCTGCTCAAGGGGGGTGTATGGCACTCCTACTTTTTTTGTCAATGGATTTCCTCTGCCTGATGATGGTTCAGATGTTGATTACAAAAAGTGGAGAAGTGTGATTGATCCCTTACTGGGAGTAAGTAACTAGAGGGAAAGAAAAACATTGCAGTTTGGTCCTGCTATTTGCACATTTTCAAGTTTTCAGAAAGCTAAGGAGATGAACTAACCTTTGAACAACTACATTGATATTAGGAATGCTTTCGAGAGATCTGAAATTTCAGGTTCACTAATAAGCTGTGATGCCTGTAAATACTATGAACTCAAATTACTCAATAATGAAAGTTGTGTTATCTTTTCTAGCTTGAACATTGCTGATTTGTTTTGCGTTTATTTTTCCCTTCAAAATACATGAACTCAAAGCTCTGGCCAATTGCACAAAGCTTGTCGAAATTTTTTAAATTATTAAATAAAATATTTATTGGTAATTAATAAAACTTCAAAATTACTATTAAACGTCTTTTACAAGGACCAAAATTGTCTTAACAATATTTTATCGGTTTCTAAGATATTACCAAATGTCAATCCACTAACTACAAATTCTAAAAGCTGTTTTCTCAAAAGTCTCTGGAATCTGTTTGATTGGTGGAAAATAAGAGAAAGCTAATATGAGAGAGAAAAAACTATTTTTTCCAGAAATTATTTTTTCTTATACGTAGTAAAAATAATAATTTTGAATAATATTATTCTCAAATTTTCTCAGCTCACCACCTTTGTTATAAAAAAAATAATCATTAAAAAAATTCCCTCATCTATGATGGAAAATCCACACTTCACTTTTCTTCCACTTTCCCTCGTGTGATGAAAATCCGACACTTTTCTCCCACTTTCTTTTTCTTTCTCAATTACTACCTCCCCCAACGACCACTGTCTTCTTCTCCGACGGCGATGGAACAGGCGAAGATGCCGGCGCCGGCGAAGGCGAACTCCCGCCGACTGGCCACCCTCCTGATCCTCTCATGCATTGCGGCGAGCTTGGTCGGCGTCGAACCACTTGTCCCGGCGAGGTACGACGGGTTCGTGTACAGAGGGGAAGGGGTGGACCTGGCGGAGTCGATTGTGGTGGAGGCCTTCTTCGACCCCATCTGCCCCGATAGCCGGGACGCCTGGCCGCCGCTCGAGCGAGCTGTCCGTCACTACTCCGGCCGCGTCTCCCTCATCGTCCACCCGTTCGCGTTGCCGTAAGATGTCTGAAAATTTTGAACTTTCGCTTCTTTTTTTGGATTGGGAAATGGTGGAAATTTGTGGGTTTTGGTTCGGTGATGCTCTGATTGGGGGGCTTTTTATGTTGTCTGGATAAGGTATCTACTTTCTAGCTCTTTAAGTGTTGGATTGGGGACTGATGTAAATTGAATGAATTTACCTCTTTTTTATTGATTTTTTGAGTTTTGGGAGGTAAAAATGGTTTCTTTTCTGGATCGGTGATGGTGCGAAATTGGGCAAAAATGAGCTATCTTCCCTTTAAATGTTGGATTTGATTCTAAAGTTGACTTTGTTTTAGAGTTTGGGGAGATAAAAATGGATTTTTTGAATTAGCAATGGTGGAAATTGTGCAAAAATAAGCTACCTTCCCCTTGAATGTTGTTATTTGATTATAAAGTTGACCTTGTATTAGAGTTTGGGGAGGTAAAATTAGTTTGGATTAGCAATGTTGGAAATTGCACAAAATAAGCTATCTTCCTTTCAAATGTTGGATTTGATTATAGAAAATTGTTCTTGTCTACCTGTAATTTTTGTTGTATTGGGAAATTATGGAAATTGAGTGAATGTAAGTTGTATGGTGTGGTGATGCCAAACTTGGTGCATTCATTAGAGCATTCCTGTTTTGGATGATGAACATTTGGTTCAATCTGGAAAAATTGGTTTAATTTCGTTAAGTGTAGGATATTACGGTAACATTGTATGTGAGTTTTTGTGTATTCTGCTTAGGGTATGCTAGCTTTCTCTCTTTTTTGTTAGAGGTTTGTGCTATGAATGATGGAAATAGCTTGGTTGATCAGGAAATGGTGAAAATTGTGTAACTGCAAGAAGGGGAAATATTAAGACTTGTGAGATGAGCTGAGCATGTGTATAACTATTCCCGAGGGAGCAGCTGGGGTAATGATGGATTCTGTTAAATTACAAGAGAAGATGATAGTGTCACCATTTTTGTGGACGAAGATGTCTTTAACACCTTTCAGTTTGAAATTTTTGATATGGAGGGTGTGATGTATATGATTAAGATTAGGCTCAGTGATTCCACTAAGCCTTATCTTAGGATATGGAGGGAAAACCGCAAAATTCAGTTTTGTTCTTAGACCTAGCGTTGAGGCCACTGTTTCCTGGTGACCAACCAATTTGAAATGTGACCACTACCTGAAGACAAGTATAGTAAGTCTCATTATCATCTTCCAAATTGGCCTGATCTCAGGGTACGCAAGCCTGTTTTATGATTGAGATGGTTGGGGCATACACTGATACCCCTCCTCAGGTTAGAGCATGCAAAATATCAATGCTTGATTTGCCAAGTGTAGAAAGAAACTACTGATGGTTTATTTCTTAGGTATATTTCAAGCTGCAAAGCGAAGAAATGTGATGAAACAATGTCATGCACTCTAATTTTGTTAAAATAGGATGCCAATCATAGAAGCTTGTTTATGGAAAGGATTTTATGAGAAAAACTTTTATAGCATGGTTATCACAAGGAGCAGAAATATGGAGGAGGTGTGGTGGAAGATACAAATGGTGTGTGTGGAGGCTTACAAGTGATAAACATTTTGTTTTTCTTGTACAATCAGGCTTTGTGGGCAAGTAATGACGATTTTTGGATTGACTTCCTGGTTTGGTGGTGAAATTAGCAAATTTTGGTCCAGCCATGCTTCTTTATCTCATTTCTAGGCAATTTTTGACATGCAGATTTTTTGAAAGCACTATGATATCAGCTTTTTCTTAATCATCTGACAATCTCGACGTTGGAGATTTGCATGCTTGAACTTGAGGGGGTGTGCTAGGGTACCATTGAGAACATGCCTAGGGTAATTGGTGCTTTTCCTTTGGGATTATTTGGCCAGCCAATTTAGGTGAAGAGTATGTAAGATACAAACAATGAGACTTATGATGACCATTCTCAGACAAGGGTCAAAATTTCTAATTCGTTGTTTGGCGTCATATTAAAGATTTTTACAAATTTCCCTACTAAATGTTCAGTGGTTATTATGAAATACTTTGTTGATAAATATATTAAAGAAACAGTGCTTTTCTTCTTCTGTGGTCCCTTTTTCATTGTCACATGAGCTTCTTTCCATGAGCCCCATAAAATCCATAATCATAATTTGGTATTTAAAGGTAATTTTGGATTTTTACCATGTGTGATTTTGAGAAGATAGGTGCTGTTCTCACAAAGGCTTGAACATTTTCTTCTCCTTGCAATCTGAAGGTTCTATTTAAAATGCTGCAGTTTGAATTGGGACCAAAAACTAAATATGACGTATTTTCATTTTTTTCCCCCCAAAGCAACATGTAGGCGTATTTTCCTTTTGACAGTTTTAGTTGAGGTATATCTAATCTTACTGATTAGAGGAACAGCAATCTTCCCTGTGTAATTTGTATTTACTTATCCATATACCTCACCAATATGTCGAGGTGCTCTAAGAATAGAAGGTAACCATCTTAGGGCAACTATTTTCTTCCAACTGGTTGTTAATTTGTAGGGTAGGTTTTTTTTTAAATATTTATTTATTTTTTGTGTGTATGTGTGTGTCCTTGTCTGACATGTTTGTATTGCATGCAACATTTGCTGTCAAATATTTTTTTGCATCTTTAATTTTACCATATGTAGTTATGGTGGTATTGCTTTTGTTACTTTATTTTACAGTTACCATGATAATTCATTTGCTGCTTGCCGGGCTCTCCACATTGCCAATAAGCTGAACGCGTCGGCAACATACCCTCTGATGGAGCTGTTTTTCAAATATCAGGTTTCAATTTTTTTATATTTATGATTTTTTTCTTTTGCATCATGAAGTTAATAGATTATCCTGCTTATTAAAATCTTCAGCTGTCATTTTAGATAATTACTGGATATTGGTGGACACTTAAAATCTGTACAAAGTAATTATTGTCATAGCGGAAAGCACTAATAGAATTGAATTGATTGCTAGAGCTTCACTTTAAATCTCATTTACTGCAACTGTTTGTGTCACTTCTTCATGGTACATTTTAATCGTCTGACGACAATAAAAAAAATCTGTTGCCTATGCATTTTATTGATCCAAATATTGTGTTCGGGAAAGAAGGTGAAGTTCTACAACAAATCAACTTACCATATGTCTAGAGCAACCGTGATCACTGATATAGTTGAACTGATGGCAAGTGCTATTGGAGATGCTTCCTTGGCTGATATAGAATCCGGTTTTCAACTGAGTCAGTCTGATATGGCTACAAGGATTTCCTTCAAGGTCAGAAAACCATCCAAGTGCTAACCTTCTTCTAATCTCATTGGTTTTTGGTTTTACATGCTGCTTGACGTTGCAGTATGGGTGTTCGAGGGGGTTACTGGAACTCCGTACTTCTTTGTCAACGGATTTCCATTGCCCGATCCTGGCTCAGCTATCGATTACAATGGATGGAGAAGCATACTTGATCATTTGGATAACCAGAATCAACAGGAAAGTAGCAGAGACTCGATGTATGATTTCTTATAAGCAGGTGAACTACCTAATATTAAACAGTGTGTCCAAGAACCGATCACTTCCATATTCCGTTTCCTTAAATTTGTAATCATATTTCGGAAACGTGTATGATAATTTGTGTTGTATAAATGGTAAACTGCATTTTATTTTGACACTTAAATTGAAGAGAACATGTTATCTAGCAAGGGCAAACCAAGGTCCTACATTGTGATTGTTGTGACAAAATACAATTGTTAACAACCTTATGAGTTCCTTGTTTGGCCTATTTTTTTAACATCCAAATGCCGAAATCTACAATGATGATTTATCATGAGTACTTTGTTCTCTTTCTCGAGAAAAAACCCTTTTCTTAGTGTTACCAATTCAATTCTGTAGAATGTAGAAACTTTCATGTAAACTTTTATTTTGTTAAAGAAGCTACAAACCTTTGCTTTGATGATTGTTATCTGTACCTGATTCGGTTTTTCTGTACCCATCCTCGGCTTGTCTACATCAGATCCCACTCACACTAACATTATAAACAGACTAATACCGAGTTGAGTGATGACTCATGAAATTTTGTTGCTTTTGAAAACAAACTTGTCCTCTTCTTAATCTTGTATATTATGTTTTTTTTATATTTTTTAATTTCATTTATCATGAAATCTTGTGCTCTTATCAAGAATCCAATCATATCATGATCTTATCCCTTAGGCATTATACAATGAAGCTCTATTCTCTATTTTGACTGATTGTATGTGTCATGGTTCCATTTTTAAGGATCATATGCATCTCATGTATAATTGACAAGTCATTCTTGTGTACGCATTCAACAAAGCTTATTAACTAGTGTAACTTTCAGCAATCATAAGTGACTATTTTATGAGCTTCGGAATAAAAAACGTTGAATATGTAATTGACATTCTAAAATTTAACCCCTGGCTAAGTCAAAGAGGCACATATCATATCACTTCTATTTTCTCCGTGGAAAACTTTGAATGAAACCCATAAGAATTCTGATTTGATACATTGACATCTCATTCCAAGAATTGATGTTGGCAAGCTCAAATGGACTCTAGCCAGTTCTGTTATGTGATGGACACTTCTCCTGGCTGATCAGGATCAAGACCTTTTGATTCAACACACCTGCCTTGACGATCTTGTCATTTGCAAATTGTTCTCACTGATGCTTCCAGGAAGCTTTCTTCATTGCCCAACACACAGTTTTCTTCTCATTTTTAAGGAAACGTCAGCAGGGGAAACCATTTCTATGCCATAAATACTCGGTTTGTTTCAAAAGTTAGTTATGTACATTTGAATGAAATTCAATACACGGGAAAACTAGAACCCAGAATCAACGACCGAAAAGCTGTGACTTGAGTTATATCCATCACAAACCTCAGAATTTTCAATTACAAAGTCAAGAACCAACTTGTCATCATTTTTTAAAACACGGCTTTGAAATATGGCAATGCGGTACTGTTGTGCCATGGCAGGAATTGACCTTGATATAAAGTTTTAAAAAATGATAACAAAAAGAAGGGGGAAAATGGATAAAAAGCATTATTTACTTGTAAACTGCCGACTTGTTATGTTACTGCTGGTAAAAAGTCAAATGCATACCCAGATACAGGGCCATGCCACAATTTAAGTGGACGCAGGACAAGAACCTTATTTTACTTGTCAAGTTGTTCATTTTTAAATCCTTCATAAATTTATTCGGGCACCTATCTACCAAAAGATTAGGATGATAATGCAATATTATACTTGATGTCAGTTGAATATAAAATTTTGCACTGCATTATAATCATATACTTTATGGATTCTTTAACCTATTTTCTCTGCAACAAAAAAGAAAGATAGAGACGACGATTTCAAGCATGCATATTAGAACCCAATTGGCAATTAGTTTATGTGGTTGCATAAAAGGTTAGACAAATATCTCGCAAAGTAAACCAAGCCTTGCAAGAAAAGATTTGTAAGGTATGGTTTGATTTGACAAAGGGGACATACCAAGGAGGGGAGCAAAAATGAAGCAAATAAAATGCAAGCAATATAATTAATACCAAAGATTGGACAAAAATATATAGTAATCATCATCAGGATAGCAAACAGCTCAAGCATGATTCCCTCCTCTCTATAAGGGAATTGGGATTCCCTTCCTACCCGCATAAATCAATAGTTACAGTAAAGTGTCAAAAGGAAAAGAAAAAGAAAGGCCAAAAAGAGCTAGAGCCTCATCGAACAAGGGCATATACATCTCTACATGGCTAACATCTCGTGAAGGGAAGGTGGGTCTGTTCAGAGATCTCTTCTACACAATGGGCAGGAACCATGCCTGACCAGCCAGTTATCAATGCAAGGCAGATGGAATATGTGTTTGCAGTGGGGCAGGCACCTCACGGTCTCCCCAACTTGTAAATCCTGAAAGGATCAACAAAAACTAGGGTAAAAACTAGAATCAAGGGGGAAGAAAACACAAGAGTTGGAAAAAAAAAGATAGAGAATAGTCGGATTATATCAGCAATAACAAACACAAAAATGATTTTAATATAATGTACACAATATGGGAGAGAAATTTGCAATGCAAGTTGCTCCAGGGTACCAATAATGTAATTGACGAGAAGTAAATTGCAATGTTACTCCGACAATTCACAACAGCAATGATATAGGCAGCAAAAAGATACTTATTTCAACAGCAGCATATGCAGCTTGCGGGTAAAACTTAAATGAAATTTGATTAGATAACATAGGAAATAACC
>JAURVB010005054.1:0-15884 GCA_033002965.1 Piper betle
CCTAATTACATTTTTAGGGGAAATTCTGTCCCTTTTATTTTATAATTTTTACTAATTTTGATTGTAATTGTGTTGGTGTGAAGTTTAGGTTGCATGTCATCCATGTAGTATCATGTTAGGGTTTTATGAATTTATCCATGCATGACAAGTCGTATCTACATCTTAAGACGCCGAGATTGGATCCGTATGAGTTAGGTTCGGGTTAGCCAACCTAACCGGGGCCCCGTAACATGCCGGTTCGGTTCACGAGCGTGAACCGGATTTGGGGTGTTACACGTAACATCAAAATATGTCAAATCACATAACTATACATTTAAACTAATTTAGAAAATCTAGAAATACCATAAATGACCAAAAAAACAAAAAAACAGACAAAATGGGTTGAAAATGACAGAAAATGAACCGTCGAATCAATTGAACCGAGTTGGACCGAACCGGGTTAAGTCAACTAAGTCTAAGATAAGCTACCTCAGTTTAGCTAAATGGGCTGGCTGGCTCGCAGACACGGGCACAGGCGTGGGCAAACAAACATACACGTATAGAACTGCACGCAAAACAGGCGGTGGTGCATGTTGCCAAAAAATGACGATGGCGGCTGAACTGGGCAGGTACTTTAAGAAAATGGCTAGGAAGAAGTGAAGACGTCTTCGGTGCCAAATGTGGCCATGGTAGAGGTCGAGGCTGAGCTCAAATGGAAGGTCTCACTGGAGGGAAGCTATCTGGCAGTTGACCTTGTCAAAGGGAACTCGTTGACACCGGCAAATGGCCCAAAAAACACCGACAACATGTAAATCCGATGATCAAAATGCCACTGCCAGCAGCCAACGTGATGGAGCCGGTGCCAGAGATGGGACTAGGTAGATAGCCAGTCGCGAGATGGATGTAATGGTGGTAGTCCGGTGGCCGAAATCTCACCGGTGGGAGCCAAAAATGGCCGCGGTGCTAAGGCTAAAAATAGTCCTAGGTTGTGGGAAAATCGTGTAGGCCGCTATGATCATGCCACATGGTACAAGCTAGATGTCTGAAAACGGGTGGGCCTGATAGGTGGATATATATATATACATAGAGAGAGAGAGAGGAAAAAGAATGTTGTAATGGAGCACAGTCATTTTGGTTGTGCTTCATTTTATTTACAGCCGTTGGATTGAATCCAACTGATCCAACGGCTATAAATAAATCCTCACCCCCCCCTCCTCTCCACCCCCCCCTCTTCCCGCCGGCGTGCCCATCTCGCCCCCCCCGTAACCCCGCCGTGCGCCACTTCCCCCTTCCCAGCCCCGCTTCCCAACGCCCCCCCCCCCCACCCCACCACTCCTGCCCACCGGCCGTGCCCGCTTGCTACGCCAGTTGCCGCGCTCGCTCACTGCGCCAGTTGCTGCGCCCCCCTGCCAACCACGCCCGTCGCGTGGCACCTCCAAGTTGGACGGAAGGTTGATGGCGACAAGGGATGGTTGATGACAAGACGACGGTATCGAGGCGACTGGCTGTGCCGAGGCCGACAGCGCTCCACAAAATAGAGCAGGGGCGGCGAACAGGGTAAGGGGAAGAGAAAGAAGGGAAAGAGGGGCGGCGATGGCGACGTTAGCCGGCGGTGGTGACACTGGCTGGCGTTGGTGTAGGTGACAGCGGGCGGAGGTCGGCGGTCGGGGTGGAGCGGCAAAAATGGAGAGGAGGGGACGATCGTCGGGGGTAAAAATGACTCAATGGCAATATTACGAAATAAATCCCAAAAAAATATAAAAAATACAGTAAAATAACATAACGTAAAATAATCTAGTTCTAATGGATTATTTTATTTTATGGTATTTAACTCTATTTTTGTCATATTTTTTGAGATTTATTTCGTAATATTGACACGAGTCGGAACCGAGTCAAGTTTTTATTTTAAAACTACCCCTCTCGAAAAATATGAAAAAATAGGGTAAAATACCATAAAATAAAATAATCCATTATAATTCTATTATTTTATTTTCTGATATTTTCCTGAATTTTTTATATTTTGTGGGATTTATTTTGTAATATTGACTCGAGTCGAGAACGAGTCAAGTTTTTATTACAAAACTACCCCTGCCCATTTCATTCCTAACTCGTGTTAATATTACAAAATAAATCTCAAAAAATATGAAAAAAACAAATTATAATACCATAAAATAAAATAATCCATTAAACTTGATTATTTGATTTTCGCCGGTGACTCTGTTTTTCCATCCCTGTTTTGCAGCGCCACCCGTCAGCCGGCGACTGCCCGCTAGTGACCTCAAGAGCGAGTCAAGTTTTTATTATAAAAATATTATATATATATATATATATATTCAATTTATTTTGTAACAGTAGCTCGAGTCGGGAGCGGGTCAATTTTTTATAATAAAAAATTGACTCGGTTTCAGTATTACGAAATAAATCCTAAAAAATATAAAAAAACAAGAAAATTCCATAAAATAAAATAATTAAATTTAATGGATTATTTTATTTTATGGTATTTTACCCCATTTTGTTCATATTTTTTGAGAGGGGTAGTTTTGTAATAAAAACTTGACTCGGTCCCGACTCGAGTCAATATTACGAAAGAAATCTCAAAAAATATGAAAAAAAAGATTTAAATACCATAAGATAAAATAATCTATTAGAACTCAATTATTTTATTTTATGATATTTTATTATATTTTTTAGGATATATTTCGTAATATTGATTGGAGTCGGGAGCAGAGTCAAATTTTTATTACAAAACTACCCCTACCCATTTCCTCCTCCCTCCCCTGTTTCGCAAGCAACTCTGTTTTTCTATCCCTGTTTTGCGCGGCCACCTGATCGCCGACAACCTCGTTGCCGGCCACCCCCGCCAGCCAACGGCGCCAACAGCCAGTGTTGTTGCCGCCTTGCCACCGCCACCTTTCCTTCCCCCTCTCCTTTCCTTCCCGGCCACCTACTGCTGCCCACCTTGCACACATTCCTGCCGGCCACCAAGCACGGCGACGACCTCCGGCGACCACCTCCCGACTCTTCCCTGGGTGACCCATGGTGGTGCGTCAAAACCAGAAGGGTCGATTCTGCGCGGCAAAACAAGGGGAGGAGGGGGGGAAGAGCGGCGCGGGGAACAAGGGCCGGCCGGACACGGCATACGACAAGGGGCGGGGGCAGCGCAGCACAGCCAATGGGGGGAGGGGAGGGTGGGGGGTGGATGGGGGAAACCAGCCGTTGGATATAATCTAATGGCTAGAATGCTGCAGCACAACCACCTCCCCCTCATATATATATATATATATATTGTCACACTGCCATGGGCTGCTCAGCGCACAGCAGCTAAAGCCGCTGGATTCCCTCGATTTCCACCCCACCCCCGCCCCTTACACCTCCCCAGCCGCGAGTTCCCCCTCCCACCACGCCACTCTGGCCGAACTTCCCCCTGCCCCCTCCCCCGTGTAGCTTCCCCTCCTGCCAGCACTGCCCGTCCCCCCCCCCCCAATCGGTCGTGTTTCCCCTGGCCCCGCCCCCAGAGCTTCCCCCGAACGAGCTTCCCACCCCTGCCGACAATCTACTGGCTGTGCCGCCCCTACCGTTCGTCCCCCCAGTGACAGCGCTGGCCAACAATATATATATAAAGTACCCTCCAGATAATTCAAATCGAAGCAATTTGTGTTCAAAATGCTTTGACGGTGAAATGATAGACACGCAAAACTCAAAATGGAGGTTTGAGTCCTCTTCAACTAGGCGGGGTGGTGCACCAAAACAGAGGAGGCGAGGGGTGGAAACAGGGGAGCGCGAGCAACTAGTGGGTAGGCGAAGAAACAAGGGGCAAAAATGACTGGGGTAGTTTCGTAATAAAAAGTTGACTCTGTCTCGACACGAGTCAATATTATTAAATATATCTCAAAAAATAAAGTAAAATATCATAAAATAAAATAATCAAGTTCTAAATCGAATAACATACCCTACACCTAATAACCCACCAAAAATTAATAAATAATACATCCTAACTCGATATACGACTTTAAATTAATATTGTGATCCACTCTATAGTAAAAAAAATTACATACTCTTATATATTCCGATAACTATTTTTTTCTGCATTCATCAAGACATGTGTAAAAACTGCACAGAGCTGTCCTCCCAAAATTCGGAATGTCCTCCCAGAATTCGGAATGGCTGGCCTCTTATTAAGTGGTAGTTTCGTAATAAAAATTTGACTCGTTCCTGACTCATTTCAATATTGTGAAATACATCTAAAAATTTTTTTAAAAATAGAATAAAATAATCCATTAAAACTTAATTATTTTATTTTATAATATTTTACTATATTTTTATATTTTTCTAATGGCTTATTAAAATAATATGCTTACATAAGGAATGGATGCATCTTATTCCAGGTGCATGACGGCAAAAAACCAAACTTTCTTCCAAATTACCAATTTGTTTAATTAAACACAAAATATATAACGATGTATTCCCCTTCTGAAACAACAAGTTGCTTCGATGACAACCTCAAATAAAAAAATAAAAAAACAAATCCCAAATCTTCATCAAATCATCATTGGAACGACACATCTACCAAATCTTGATCGAACAGTAACCATTCAGAACATAGGTAAATCAAGCACACCAAAACCAAAAATAAGCTTCCCCCCAAAAAAAATAAAAAATAAAAAAATAAAAAGAGATAAGAACAGAGGAGCAGGAAAGGCTTCGAAATCTCTTGATTCTGGACCAACACATTCGCGTCAATCCTCTCCATAGAAACCTATCTCCGGCGCAATTTTCAATGCCAGACCGGAGGATTGGAAAACTCGAAACAGGTTCCAACTCTAGCAATTACACGAAAGTTGGGTGTGCCACGATTCGCATCATCTCTCCCTCAAACGAAACGAAGTTGGGAGGAAATCCTAAGAGAGAGAGAGGGCGGGTTGGATGAAGAGGATGCCGTGGACAGTTTCTCATTAAATTATTATTTTCGCTTGTAAAAAAATGAATATATTATTTTTAAAAAACATACAATTATTTATCATTTATAAATATGCTCCGAACAACTCGATCATGCTCCTCGCACTCTTTGCGCGATCATGCTCGGTAGCTTCTCCTAGTAATTGCCGATAGCAGCAACTAGTACCACTCAGTCATACCCGAGATCGGAAACCCGTCATCGACATCTTGCGATTAATTTGGAGTCAATGGAGCACAACTACTCGGTAAACCCTAGGCAATGCTCAGTAACACCTCTTTGCTACCCGATGAGTTGCCCTAGGTTACCGATCACCATCACATGCCATGCTCGACCACGAGCACCCTCAACAGTGCTCGGTTCCACTACTTGGAACCTAATAGTACCCTGGCCCCGACAACCTCCTCACACCAATGTTTGGTCATTTCTTCAACTATAACACGCGTTAGTATTAGCTAGTTATTTCCACACATAGATAGCATCGATTATCCTTCCTGAACTTAAAACAACTACCAAATCCTACGTGTGTGAGAGGTCTATGAACTAGACAAATAACAACATACGACCTTAAAGACCAACCTAGTTTGGGGATTTCATAAACAAGTCGAAAACTAGTTTAGTACATAGAGGTAAGAGTATTTAAAATTGTTCAAGCCCACTACACTTAAAACCATTCTTGCCAAAGCCCATAAAACCAACAACATCAAGTGAACACTCAAACTAAATCTCTATACTAAAATACACTTGGAGCAGTTCCACAATTCACAATGATGAAAAACTCTCCAAATGTATGTTTGTTATTTTGCTCCAGTGATCAGCACTCCCCTACAACAAAAGATACATAGATGAAACTAAGATATATTTCATTTAAATTAAAATAAAAAAATAACAAAAGATATAATTAACATTCTTATGCTTTACTTGGAAAGAAAGGGAGTGTGCCTACATAAAAATTAATTTCTCAAAAATTTTAGCTAATATTGGCCAATAACTAACAATATTCTATTCCTATCATAGACGGTTTAATTCGCTTTACGAAGGCGGAGATTATAATTGTGTACAACATAATAAATTAACTTTGATGATAACAATATGTTACAAACTAGACGTAGATGTGGTCAAAATGTGTCTCTCGCTAAATAGTTTACAATTTACATATGCTCAATCCCACTTATATTGTTCTACATTTTACGATCGTGTACTTCACCTTCATTTTAAATGTAAAAGTTTGGTATTTGTTCAACGTTTTTTGATCTTTGATTCATTGACGGTCATTTTAAAGATTTCTTTAATAGCATGACAAAAATGCCATTAATTAATGCTCTTGGAATTTTGGATCTTAAACGTACACCTGCATGTTGGTTTCTACAATTAACTCAATCATAGAGTTTAAGGATAGTAGATTTCTCACATCTTAATTTTTTCTGAAGAGAGGTACATAGCACTCAATGATATATATGTGCTCAACTATTCATAGGATTAATTGGCACAAGATTGTGAAATTAATCCTTCCAAATTGAATATTAAATTGTGAAATTGAACCTTGAAGAAATGGGGAATTAATCATCATATTATTCTCTATCTAACAGAAATTTTAATTCCATGTAGCACAAAGGAGTTTTACTAGTTTAAGAAATTAACCAGGTCGAAAATTGAAAGCTAACAATAAGCATTAGCTTGCAGATAATATTCTACGTAATTCATGACTTGGGCTGTATAATATTGCACGGCTAACGTCATACACTCATAAGCAGTCACAATTTGCTAAGCCAGGAACACAGACAATGTTTTACGTAGATAACTACATGTCGACAAGATCATGTGATGATTGATCAGAAAACATGGAGTTTGCTGGTAATTAACCATATTTATTATATATATACATATTCTACGTAATTCATAACTTTGGCTGTATCCAGTATTTGTATTTCTGCTCTACACTTTTACAGTCTCACTTCGATCTACTTTTCCGATCTTCTCCGCAATTGACTTGATATGCCCGCTCCTCTACACTTTTACGGTCACACTTAGATCCACTTTCCCTTTGCTCTTCATCAAGCCCTCCCTCCTTCCTTTCTGCGTCTTGTGTTGTTTCCATTTTTCATCATCACTAAGATCTTAATTCCTTGATCTGTCATCTTGCTGCTTCTTCCTCCAGCCCCCACGAGATGTTCAGCCGTTTTGGCAAGATGGAAAACCAAAAGGAAATCACTCCCATCAACCCTTCTATACAAGGGATCCTCAACAGGGCAATGAGGAATCGTCTACCACATCAGACCTCTGTGATTGGGGTAGATCCAGCTAACCCACAATGTCAAATGCCAGGAAATTCGATTATAGCTGGACCACCTGCTCCTGCTGATCCAGCTAACCCACAAGGTGAAACGCCAGGAAATTCGATTATAGCTGGACCATCTGCTCCTGCCAATACTGTAGAAGTGTCAAGTTCTCCTTCTACATCATCGACCTCTGCTCAAGCTCTTCCTCAAGCTGGTGGCAGGAGCCGGATTTCGTCCTCAATCTCCATTGGGCAAGACCAAGCCTTCGATGAGGTATGCAAATTTCTTACTGAAGATGATGTTGGAATTGTTGGGATTTATGGCATGGGCGGGGTTGGGAAGACCACCCTTACAAAAAAAGTTTGGTACGAGTTTTTGGGGCCCAATAACTTCAAAGTCCTCTCTATTGTTGTCTCAAAAATCGTAAACGTCGATAGGATTCAAGAAGATATAATGAACAAGATGGATTTACCCTTTGAGAAGGATGTACACCCTGACAAACGTGCATGGGAAATAAACAAGGCAATTGCTAATAGCTCTGAGGAAACTAGCCTTACTTTTTGATGATATATGGGAAGTTTTAGATTTATATGAGATTGGAGTTTTGGGTGGGATGAGTTTTAGATGCATCCATTTTCAAAATAATTTTTACTACTCGTTTAGAAGATGTATGCTCACAGATGCAGCCTGATAGAGAGATCAAAATTCAACCTCTAGGGTGGGATGACTCCTGGGCATTTATTTGCCAAAAATGTTGGGACTAAGACCCTTCATTCCTCCCATAATCAAATCCTTGACCTTGCTAAAAGTGTTGCTGAAGAATGTGGAGGGCTGCCGCTCGCACTCATCGTTATTGGGAGGGCTATGACATGTAAATACAGTCGTGGAGCTTGGGAAGACGCATTGTATAATCTTCGAAAATCTCCAGCAAAGGTTCAAGGGTCTGAAGAAAGAATATTTTCTAGCTTAAAATTGAGTTACGACAACATACAAAATGATGTTGAGAAGGAGTGTTTCTTGTTTTGCTGTTTGTATCCGGAAGATTGGAGAATTAATCGAAAAGAGCTTGTAGAGTTTTGGATTGGAGATGGAATTTTGGATTTGGATGGCAGTTATCATGATACGCGTAATCAGAGGGTATGCAATTATAGATAGACTCTCGGCGGCGTGCTTGCTTGAATTAAAAGATGGTGTCATGCTGACAATGCATGACATCATACGGGACATGGGGCTATGGATTGCCGGTGAATCGAAATTCTTTGTTCATGGTGAACGTCTGAAATTGACAAAAGACGAGATAAGGAATAGGTGGGAGGAGGCTAATGGGATGTACGTACTCGAAGGGGATGATTTACCGGAGCAACCTCATTGCCGAAATTTGTCTACCTTAATTTTTGACACAAGAGAGAGACTTGAGTTGCAAAATAGTTTCTTGCAATTCATGGACAAATTAAGGATCTTAAAAATGGATAATCTTACATTTCTTGATACGACATTTGAGATTGTTGGACAATTTACTGAATTGAGGTGGCTTAGCATATGCAATACTAATCTAGAAAAGTTTCCAAGTGAGTTAGGAAACTTGAGAAAACTAAATGTGTTACAAATAGAATTTGAAAGAAGATCTAGATTCACTTCCGCCAGCCATAGGACAACTTATGGAGCTTAGAAAGCTCTGGATAACCGGCCCCATAGCCATAAAAATGTTACCTTTGGAGCTTGGAAAGTTGAGTAAGCTAGAGGAACTAGTTCTTCCAACTTGGGCCTACAAGGCATTGTTTCATCAATCTCATTCCGAATGGGATATTTGAGCATATGCGCGAGCTTAGAAGACTGGAATTGAGGGTGACGAGTGTGGGCATATTACCGGCTGATCTCTGGAATTTGTCCAAGTTGGAGCATCTACACATCGAACTCAGGGTTAGTGGCAGGCATGATGGAGCAGATACGAATCCTTGGGGTTAGTGGACAGAACGTGATCGGCTGGATGATATTTGGCCAGTGTAAGCATAGACGGTCTAAAGCAGTTGTCCAAGTCCCTAAGAACTCTTGAAATGAGAAGGTGGCCAATTTTTAAGTGGGCCGACATCGGATCAGCACTTGAGACCATGAACGAGATGTCTAAGTTGTCAATTGATGAGTTTCCGGTTGATGAAATAATCGTATCAAGTAAAAGGCTGGAGAATCTCAATATTTTAGGATGCTCTCGATTAGTGAAGTTGCAAGTAGGCGGGGATGCCCTCAAATGCCTGTGCTCTTTGACTATCTGGTACTGTGATTCCCTCAAACATATTATTGGCCTTGAGCATCTTGAACATCTAAAAGATCTTGAAATAAGCGATTGTCCTAAATTGGAAGGAGAGCTCATGAATCCAAATGAGGGAATTAGGTCATTACCTTTGTGCTTTCCCATCTACAATCACTTCATCTTTGTTATCTTCCACAAGTGACGACCATATGTAGTGACAATGTCTCTTTTCCTTCCCTCTTGCATTTGTTCATACATCAATGTCGAGAAACTAGAAAAATTTCCCAGAGGCTTAATGAATGAGAAAAGGCCACTGCAAGGTAAGATTGGGGGAACAAAGGAGTGGTGGGAAGGGTTGCAGTGGCAAGATGAAGACTTCAAGTCCTACCTCCTCCTCTTTTGAGATTTAAGCGAGTAATTATGATCATCCTGGAAGGGTGCCTTTTAGAATTTGGAGGTAATCACGTATCAATTTGTCTTGGCTGATTTGACATCTAGAGGCTCAATTTCACACTGTTCATCATTCACAATTGCAGGAACAGAGGTGCATGGATGGTTCACAAAGATGGCTCATTTTGGGTTAGCATTTTCATCTCTTAATGAACTTCACCACTTTGGAGGTGGACACTCTTCTGCCATGGCCACTTCATTTTCAAGCAAACCAAACTGTTAGCAGTTGTTCATGTGTGTTTGTGTGTTTTTCATTTGCTAGATTTGTATAATTTTAGCCATGCATTTAATTTCGGATTGAATCCCATGTTTAGCACTTCACTTTCAGTTCATAATTATTGTCCTTATAGTAAGTGCTCTGGTTGCAAGGCTTATGGCAATTTCCGACGAAGATGATGAGCTGGTAAGAGGTTAAAACAATTGCTTTTGGAGTTTCTGGCATTGATGCAACCAAGAAGTCTCATCTAGTTTCAGGAATTTTAATTTTGTCCCTAATGTTAGTCCAGCTGGTTGCAGGATGGTTATATTAGTTGACAGGTTTGCAACAATCCTTGTTAAAGACCAAAAGATAAAACAGAGATAGAACTTCAGATTGATGATGAAATAATAAAATCACAATTGAATTCTAAAGACAATTGAATTCAAAGTATTTTGACAAACTTTTTAGGCGCTCTTTTTGAGATTCTGAAAGAAAAACACAAAAAAATATTGCATTATGGTCTTGAAACTACCATTAACTAGTTTGTCTTGTCTAATGCAAGGTAAATAAGAAAAAGAAAGATCAGATACTGCTTATGTTGGATTTCACTACACCTAATTTTGTTCAGCTACATTGTTACTTCTTAATTTACTTGATAATTGAAGAATTTAGTGCAGGGACGACCATATAAAGCTTCAATTGTTGACGGAGTTTGATGTGTATATGATCTGGTCAAGCATTTGTTTAATATATTTATTTTTACGTGTAGAATCTAATTAAGTACTCACAATTGAGAATTTTTTTTGCAATTTTATGAATTTATTTTCTTATAACAAGGTTAAAATGGAGCAAGAAAATTGTACTGATCAAATTTGTTGGTATAGTTGTTGATCAACCAATTACAAATTTGGACTCGGATGCCACATATCACCAAATGACTTTAATAGCTTTAATATTACTTTATTTTTATTTTTTATTTTTGCAATGAGAGAAACAGAGGAGGATAAAAAGATATATAATAATTATTCATGTTCAAGTTTTAATAGTTCAAAGGACATTGATGTGGTTAGTCAATCATGATTCTAAGTGATTATATGTGCTAAAATTTAGACACGATCTTCTTCATGCCTATTCTAAAATTGGTAAACAGTCAGAAGCACCTAATAAAATTGATAAGATTTTAATTTTATATGAAGAAATGTTGAATGAAAAATAATCGGTGGGAAGGTCAGAACAAATGAATAATTATAAAAGCTTGAATAAAATTACTTATTTATTCTTGTAAATAACAAAATTGTCATAAGGATATTTAATGGGTGGGTGATTTATTTAAAGTTAATAAGACATTGTAACCATATAAGAGTTTACGGTAGATTACCACTCATATCAAAAATATTGATCTTATAATAGAATCAATGTATTTCCCAATAATAATTTTTTAATAATACGTTTATTTATCAAAAATTGGCGGCACAAGCTAAAAGATAGATTTTTGTTTTTTTCTTTTCTAAAGCTAACCAAGAATAGATAATTAGATTGACTGGTCATGCACCCCTCTCATCATTGTCGTTCAAATCATCTTCCACCTGATTAAACATGCTTTCTTTAATAGCTTTTAGATTTTTTCCAAATGTATTTTTTGTGGATTTGTGGCATACCTTAGTTTAGCTTGGTTTCTGAGAAGAATCCAGAGTATTTTTTTCATTTTTTCTTAGAAATAATGTTAGAGTTTGTGCAGTACTTGACTATTATTTTAGTGGTTCAATGGACTTCTATTGGTGGTTGATTACATAATTGTGGTTCAAATCATCTTCCATCTGATTAAACATGTTTGCTTGCTTTCAGATTGTTTTCATCTGGTCAATAGGTTCTTCTCCTTATGTATGTTCAATTGATGTTTTATTTGTTTGTTGTTGAATTGCTTTTGTGGGATTCACTCTTTCCATCTGCAGTATAAATCCGACAATATTTAATTTGTTTGGATGAATATTGGATATCCTAGTTCTTGCAAAATTATGTTGGAGATCGAGTGTAGTTGTTTTCAATGGTTGACTAAATCATTAGAGGAATTTGCTGAGAACTCATTGGCTGCACTTGCATAGTAAGTAGGCTTGATGTTGCTTGATGAACTTTTATGTACCCATATCCTACACTTAGAAGACTCAATGGTTTAGCACATCATTGTAGCTGAGTCTTGCTAACTCTCACTGGATTCACTTGCATGGATAATAATCTTGATGTCTACAGTAATTGAGGTCTGACTGGTTGCAAAAAATGTATGTTCTGTATCTTTGACACAATTTTCCGTTATTTACAGGAGATATTGGGTCCGTGAGAGAAAGAAGAGGAGCTAGCAGTGGAGACAGTTATAGAGTTTTGCTCATTGATGATGTGAGACATTCTGAAAACTTAGGTATTTCATCTTGCTGTCAAAGCATCTATGACTCGGTTAAATTTAGATAGTCAAAGAATGCTTCCAACTGGTATCTTGCATTAATATATCTTGTTTTTAAACATCAATAAATCAAATAAATTTACCATGTTATGTTGTGAAAGGGTAATGATCTTCATGTTATCAGCTCTGAAACAGTGCTTATCATGTTCTTTACAGTTGCAAAAGTTGTACCAAAAGTTGTTCCCTCTGTTTCACCTGATGAAGCAAGAAAAAATTCCATGAATCCCGAGAACAAGGAGTTGCAGCGGTTATAGTTGCTTTGAAGGTACTTCATTTTTGCTGCTTTAAAATGGGTTTTTCGTTTTCTTTTCTTTTCTTGCTGTTTGTGCTTCTTTTAAGAAGACAAAATTGAGCAGCTCATTCACGTCTTGGTTGGCAGGAGCATGCTGAATTCTATGCTCAAATGTTGGTCCGTGGAGGGGTGAGATCTGCAATTGATTGAACCAGACTCCAACATGGCCTGATTTTACTAGTTTTCTAGAGTTCTTCACAAATATTCAATCTTTCAACACAGGTCATGAAAGTGGCCTTGAGCTTTTTGATCAAGGATACAAGTATAAATTTTGGGAATTTGGAGCTTGTTGTAATTGAGAGAAGAGTCCATTAGAGCTTATAGTTCTTAAATTACTCTATAAATGTTAGTTATTTCAGCATTGTAAAAATGAGATTTTTGGTTCATTTTTGTTTACTGTAATAGCACACCGGCTTCATCTTGACATTTCTTGTAACTTTCAGCAATTGTTTCTCCCATTAAATCAATCATAAAAACTACAATGTTTGTCAATGCATTCTATTTTTGCATATATAAATAGAATCTTTTTCATGAACAAAGCACAATAAGAACATTATATATAAAAAAACAACTGCAAGAAGGCCCTTACACTACATACATACAGACAAATGAATATTTTTAATCTACCGCAAGAAGCACATTAAACCAAATAATCCAGGTACAAATGTATGGAAACAAATTTGCTATTTGCCAGATCTGCAAGCCTTTATGATCATATCCTCCCTTCTTTTGCAGGAAGGGGGCAATCACACAAGTACTTGCTATTTGGCAAGAAAGCTCAAGGCTGCTCAGCTAATTCGGATCATTCTGAAGTCAAGAACCCACCTGGATGATAATCAATGATATATTAGGAAATTCAGCTAAGAAACAATTAATCATGAAAGGCAATGAATAATTTGCAAAAACATAATCAAATACTTCAAGCGGCAGAAACTTCATCAATTCAATTTTTTTACCCAATATAAAAGAGAAGTATGAATTCTATCACAGGAACCAGGTTACGAAGTTCCCTATATCTTTATCTACACCGGAAAGAGCTGAAAATTACTAAAAAGGAGCAACTTACATGCAGTCCCTCAGTCATTCACAACTTGCGAGTAAAAGAAATAACTGCTCATCAGTTATTGCGCCATTCTTCTTTCCAATGCAGTCTGGCCACCTTCTTCTTCTTCTTATTATTATTATTATTATTATTATTATTATTATTATTATTATTATTATTATGTATTATTATTATTATTATGTATGTATGTATTGTTATTATTATTATTGTTATGTGTGTGTTGTGTATTATTATGTGTTATTATTATTATTATTATTATTATTATTATTATTATTATGTATTATTATTATTATTATTATTATTGTGTATTATTATTATTATTATTATTATTATTATTATTATTATTATTATTATTATTATGCTCTATTATTATTAATTGTTATTATTATTGTTATTATTATTATTATTATTACTATTATTATTATTATTACTATTATTATTATTATTACTATTATTATTATTATTACTATTATTATTATTATTATTACTATTATTATTATTATTACTATTATTATTATTATTACTATTATTATTATTATTATTACTATTATTATTATTATTACTATTATTACTATTATTATTATTATTACTATTATTATTATTACTACTATTATTATTATTATTACTATTATTACTATTATTATTACTATTATTATTATTATTACTATTATTATTATTATTACTATTATTACTATTATTATTATTATTACTATTTATTATTATTACTACTATTATTATTATTATTACTATTATTACTATTATTATTATTAGTACTATTATTATTATTACTACTACTATTATTATTATTATTACTTATTATTATTATTATTACTATTATTATTATTATTACCATTATTATTATTATTATTACTACTTACTACTAATATTATTATTATTATAATTACTATTATTATTATTATTATTACTACTACTACTATTATTATTATTACTATTATTATTATTACTACTATTATTATTATTATTACTACTACTACTATTATTATTATTATTACTATTATTATTATTATTATTACTATTATTATTATTATTATTATTAGTATTATTAGCATAAGTAATTAAGATACCTAACTCAATCATTGAAACTAAGTATAAGAATCGAATCATGCATATGCATCTTTCAAGTACTCAACCTCTTAGCTGTAATTAGGGGTATTACCTTGATGTAACTCGGAGAGATCATTGCATTTTAAATTCACTCTCTTAGTTGTAGGGGAGGTGTTGCCTCTTCTGTGGCTCGGACTATTCATTCAGGAGCCTAAAGTTTTAAATCCTTCCTATGTAGCATGATCAGGATACATTGTATGAAATCCCTTTAGTTGTTCGTCTCAAGCCTCCTTCAGGGTTGAGATCTACTTTCGTAAATTTTATACGCAATAGTCCAATTAACTGCTTTTGGAATTATAACTTCAAGATTTGGTCCCCTCGTCGGGATCGAATTGGTGTGCTACAACTTGGTATCAAAGCTTACTTCTTAAACTTGGTGTATGTGTGCATGTTGTATGACATATGATATGATGTGATGTATGATGATATGTTGTATGTATGGTTGTATGTGTGGCATGTGTTATGTTGTGGCTTTTACTCACCCCCAACCCCACCCCCCCCCCAAACCATCCATGAGTCGATCCTCAGCCTAGCCGGCATGTATGCCTTCCTATATGTGCTTTTGCTCTTCCTTGTTAATTTGCTTCATACTATCCAGACCAGTAGTTTACCAGTGCAGTGGGCAGTTGTTGGTGGTTGTCAGTTGGGCAGTTTGGTTGAGTAGACAATATGACACATCGTTCGCGTAGAGGCACGAAGGTGCAGAGCTTCCTCGGTGTCAGCACACATCAGGTGATCCCCTCGCCTTCACAGGAGCTAGCAGTGGACCCCCAAACCGAGATGATCCGGATTTTGAGAGAGGAGCAGCAGGCTCTTTGCGAGGAGCAGAGCAAATACATG